>JAGFNQ010009464.1:0-82138 GCA_024364735.1 Boesenbergia rotunda
TAGCCCACTCGGAAGCCTGGACTGGTTCCCGGTCGGAAGCGTGGCGGCCCACGTGGAAGATTGGCCCATCCGGAAGCCTAAAGCGGTTCCCGACCGGAGGCGTGGCGACCCACGCAGAAGGTTGGTGCCCTTTGGAAGCCTGAGTCGGCGACTGACTTTAAGCGTCAGCCCACTCGGAAGCCTGGATTGGTTCCCGGTCGGAAGCGTGGCGGCCCACGTGGAAGATTGGCCCATCCGGAAGCCTAAAGCGGTTCCCGGACCGGGAGGCGTGGCGACCCACGCAGAAGGTTGGTGCCCTTTGGAAGCCTGAGTCGGCGACTGACCTTAAGCGTCAGCCCACTCGGAAGCCTGGATTGGTTCCCGGTCGGAAGCGTGGCGGCCCACGTGGAAGATTGGCCCATCCGGAAGCCTAAAGCGGTTCCCGACCGGAGGCGTGGCGACCCACGCAGAAGGTTGGTGCCCTTTGGAAGCCTGAGTCGGCACTGACTTTAAGCGTCAGCCCACTCGGAAGCCTGGATTGGTTCCCGGTCGGAAGCGTGGCGGCCCACGTGGAAGATTGGCCCATCCGGAAGCCTAAAGCGGTTCCCGACCGGAGGCGTGGCGACCCACGCAGAAGGTTGGTGCCCTTTGGAAGCCTGAGTCGGCACTGACCTTAAGCGTCAGCCCACTCGGAAGCCTGGATTGGTTCCCGGTCGGAACGTGGCGGCCCACGTGGAAGATTGGCCCATCCGGAAGCCTAAAGCGGTTCCCGACCGGAGGCGTGGCGACCCACGCAGAAGGTTGGTGCCCTTTGGAAGCCTGAGTCGGCAGCTGACCTTAAGCGTCAGCCCACTCGGAAGCCTGGATTGGTTCCCGGTCGGAACGTGGCGGCCCACGTGGAAGATTGGCCCATCCGGAAGCCTAAAGCGGTTCCCGACTGGAGGCGTGGCGACCCACGCAGAACGTCGGTGCCCTTTGGAAGCCTGAGTCGGCGACTGACTTTAAACGTCAGCCCACTCAGAAGCCTGGATTGGTCCCGGTCGGAAGCGTGGCGGCCCACGTAGAAGATTGGCCAATCCGGAAGCCTAAAGCGGTTCCCGACCGGAGGCGTGGCGACCCACGCAAAAGGTTGGTACCCTTTGGAAGACTAAGGCGGCGACTGATTAAAACATCAGCCCGCCCAGAAGCGCGTATCAGAGTTCGGTCGGGCGTGTGGCGATCCACATCCCGTAGTCGAACCCCGACCAGTGGGCTTCTACTTGGCCGGATTCCTTAGTTTTGCTCTCTGACCGGGCGTGTGGCGATCCACATCCCTCGGGAAGGACTACCAATCAGTCGGCTAGCTTACACAGCCATTTCTCTAAAGTACTTAGTTCCCTGACCGGCGCGGGGTGACTTACACCTTAGTCAGATCAACCGGTCGGCTACCTGACAACTATTATCCCGCGCTTAGTTCGGCTCTCTGGTCGGACAACATCTACTTAATATCTAAAATAACACGTTAAAGGGAAATACTCTTCATTGCTGATTGATTCGGTAGCATTACAAAAAGAAGAGCCCCAACCGGCGGCTTAGAATTACACGGTTAACATTTACGTAAAAGGCTGGAAGAAGTCTTTGGGTAGCAGCTCCTTGACCCGGCTCACTTGGACGGCATTGATAGGAAGGTCGGCAGGCAGATGGCCGCTCTCTTGGAGCTGCAGAACAGCGCTTTCTAAGCCCATCTTGAACATGCCAGATGTCCGCTTGCCCAACTGCTTGCCGAACTCTTTAGAATTGATGTAAGCCAAGCGGTGTGCCTCCATCCGGGCGGGCTCGCCTGCTTGATGTAGCTTCAGGCTGTCAATTTCCGCCCGGAGATTAGCTAGCTCCTTGTCTTTCTCCTCCAAGGCAACGCCTTGAGAGCCAGCAGTCCTTCAGACAAATGGAGCTCGTCTTCTCGGGCTCTAAAGCCTTCTCCTTGGCATTAAGGTCCGACTCCCGAGTCGCCAGCTCCTGCTCTTTTTCGTTCAGGGTCATCCGGAGCTCCTCCGAAGACTTCATCATCTTGTCCAGTTCCGCCTTCAGGGCTTGGGCCTCGACAGCCTTCTTGTCGAGGTCCGATCGGGTACGACGCTGCATAGCCAAAGCCTTCTTCCTCTCCTGCTCAAGGGTGGCGTGCAGGGAGGAAGATCGGGCATACGCCCGCTCGGCTGCCTCCGCTCGGGTGATCTCCTCTGTCAGTCGCGCCTCGGCGGAACGGAGTTTCTCCTTAAGGTCCAGTATCTCCGAACGGAGAATAGCGGTACCCTCTTCGCCGGCCGGTAAGTTAGCGTGCGCCTGGCGGAGCTCCAATTCTGCGAGCTGCCGCTCGGCGTCCCCTGGTGTTGATAACCAGGGAATAGGCGACACTCGAGCAGGAGGCCCAAAACTACAATAAAAATGTTAGAAAGAAGCAAGGTGATTAAGCATCAAAGCATCCGACTTACATGCGTAGCGTCCTGAAGGAATTGGTCTGCCAGTCGGATCGGGGGTCGGGAAGTCCCCTCCCTCATACCCTGCTCCCAGCAGTCCGCCAATTCCCCGTAAAGGGTAAGGCGCTGCTGGACTTCGAATGGGGTCGCTGGGTCGACCGAGGGGAGATATACGCCATAGCCACACGGCTGCGAACGCCGTTCCCCAGAACGAGACGAACCCGGTGCATCAGCTGACCGGCTCGCTCTAGCCGGGCTGGCAGTTGCCCCTGCAGGTTGAGAGGGAGAGCCCGTCGCTGAAGTTCTCGGGCGCCTCTGCAGAGGTTCCGGGTCGGGAGATTCAGAAGAGGACCGGACTACCTCCGTCGGTTCCTCTATACGGATAGAAGCGCTGGCCTTCCGCTTGGAAGGCTGAACCTTCTGCTTGCCGGTGGATTTTGCCGGGGCAGAAGATTTGGATGAGCCGACCGGCTCCCTAGAACCAGTCGTCGCTGGTTGGACAGAAGGAGCCGGAGGGGTGGGCTCCGCGCTCTCAGGAATCGTAGGTTGACCGGGCAGACTGGCCTAGCGTAGACGCAGTTGCTCGGCCGCCCGGGCGTTTAATTCTTCATCATCCAGGCCAATGGCCTCATCGAGGGCCGCTTCCCACATCATCTCGGCTGCAAAATCAGAAGATGTTGAGTTAGGGAGAAAGAAGTACGAAACAAAAATGACTTACAGAAGGTGCCGGGCAGGGCGGCAGGCACTCGGCTTAGCCCAAATATGTACAAGACGGCGTCGTTGAGAAGTTTCATGCCGTCGAAGTGTAGGCCACCGAGTAGAGAAGCAGCCCTTATAAATAAGGGGTCGGATTTAAAATTTCTTAAGGGAGCTATAGGGGGCATGTCTTCGACCCATCCGATCGGGAACCCAGGGCTGGTCGGAGGGCTTATGAAGAAGAAATGAGTTTTCCATCCCTTATTCGAGGAAGGAATATTCTCCACTATGGATAATTTGGCCCGGGCTTGGAGAAAGAAATTCCCGACCTCCTGTTTCTTCGGGTAATAAAAGAAATAAAGAACCTCCGGTCGGAGGGGGACTCGGTAAAGGGTAAAGAGAACTATTATATTACACAATATACGAATGGCGTTGGGAGAAAGCTGGAAGATAGGAACATGGAAGAAGTTACAGAAGTCTACAATAAAGGGATGAAGAGGGTAGCGCAGGCCAGACATATGTTGGTCCCGGAAAAACAAAAGAAGCCAGCCGGGGGCTGGTGTGGCCTGTCTGCCTTTGTAGGACGGCAATGTGGTAGTTTTCAGGGATGTCGTAGGCCAGTCGGAGGTCTGAGATGGTCTCGTCGTGAAGGGAAGACTCGACAGAGGTATACCACGCCGAGGCAGCCATGGAACAGAAAGAAAGGGAAGAAAAGGGAGAATCTGACCGTAGGTGGTGGCGGAAAAGATTAACCGACGCAGAAGCACGATACCGGCGGCGACACGCGAAGACGGCGGCGAGGAGCGAGAAGCACCGAGTTAGAGAAGAGAACAGTGGAGCAAATGAGGGTTTCGCCGAATGTGGATGCCTATTTATAGCTAGGCCGGAAGAAGGGAGACCGTCCGATGGCGGTCCACGTGTACGGAGATCGCCTCATCCAGGCCGTTGAGTCGTCCCACGATCAGCCTCGAAAAGGCGCGCCGTAGCCGCTGACGTCGCCTGCTGCGGCGGCAGGGCGCGTCGTCGTGTCAGCCAGTCGGAAGCTGCCGCGTGGCGGAAAGAATTACGCGCGTTAATGGCCATTAAAAGTTCGTAATCATGGGGATAAATTGCATCCCGGTCGGCCAACCAGCGCGCGCCACGTGGCCCGGTTCATTAAAGCTGAGGTGATGCCGTTATGGTGCCGGTCGCATCGGGCGTATCACATCACCTCATTCGACTTAGAATGTCCCGTCTCCATTAATTGACTGACTCGGGCTATCCCGAGAAAATCGTCTTAGGGCGCGTGACACTCCACATTTCTTGCAACTTAAGGCAAACATTCTCCCGACCAAACGTGTTCAACATACCTCTCATCGACTAACAACATTCGTCCGGTCGGACGCATTAACATTTTACGAGGACGTGGCGGCCCACGTTCCTCCGGTCAAAATCTTCATCCGCCCGGACATCTTCATCATGTCAATGGCTAGTTGGGGATGCGTGGCGGCCCACGCTTCCCTATCATGCTTCGTCCAGCCGGACGGCCTCGTTAAAAAAGAAGGGTGCGTGGCGGCCCACGCCCCTCTCGACTAACGATCTTCTTCCGCCCAGACAGGGCAGACATACACAGCACCAGCTGTTGAGCATCGTGTTAAGCCGGCCAGATGTTAATAGGGCAAAAAACGCTCGGCCGCAGAATGGTTGTACACACTTGTGGTCCAGTCAGTCGGACTGATCGCCTCCTTCGACTAGACTCGAGGGGAAGGCTATTGATCCTGCCATATAGTTGGCACCATACGGGCAGCCAACGTGGCAAACGACCTAGCCAGCTTCAAGGTCCACGTCATTGTACGGCAGCCAACTCGACAAACATCCTGGCCGGGCCCAGGGTCTTCGCCGGCCGGTCGGACTCAAGACGGCCGGTTAGAATAAATATAGCGGTTCATCCGGCCAGGCAAACCCGGCCGACCACCTTAAGGCTTACACGCCTCGTTCAGCCGAGTGCATCCGCCCGGCCACATTAAGGCTTACACGCCTCGTTCAGCCGAGGGCATCCGCCCGGCAGTCCTTTATGCCCATGCTTGATACCCATCCGGGCGAGCCGTCCGGATGTCCACTCGGGCACTCTCTCGGAATCACCCTGGGATAAGGACAAAATATACCTGCACCAGCTGCAGGTAACAGGCTGTCACCATTCGTACGAACTGACACTCTCTGTCAGTCGCCGACTTACAGAAACCTGTCTTTGTCCTCACATAAGACAAATAATATACGACAAAGAAGGATGGTTACAGTCGACATAACCATACCATATCTTCTGACCCTGTCAGAAGATCCTGACACAGGCCATACTCAAATCGACATAACCATACCATATCTTCTTACCCTGTCAGAGAATCCTGACACAGGCCATACTTGGTCCTTTTCCCCGGCTATATAAGCCGCTCCCCTCCTCATTATCAGGTACGCATACACGCGCTCGCGAAGCTTCTCATTTCCAGTGCTCCATTATTTCTACTGTTCCTCGGAGTACTGACTTGACCGTCGGAGTGCCTTGCCGGGACGTCTCCCGGCTAGGTTGCTAACGGTCATCTTCCTCAGTAGGTTCACCTCCAGTCGGTTGGCCCTGTACCAGGCGAGATCCACTTCCATTCGGTCGGAGGACACCCCCCACGACGCTGTCATTCTGCGCGAGGACATCCCGTCGGCATCCACGTCACTCATCGCTACACCGTCATCCGGTTGCGGCTCCACTACGCTCGGCGACAGGATCAACTATGATTTTAAATTTAGTACAAATTAAATTTTTAGAAACCTCATTTTTCTTTTAAAATAAGATGTTAATGAATTTATTTATATAAGAATTATAGACTTATTAGTGTTAGTGTTTGTGACAAGGATTTATATAAATTAAAACTTGATGATATAGTGATATTAAGTCTTCAATTTTATCGATCATCAGGATAAATTAGCAAGTCGCAACTAAGTTATGTGGTATGATTCAGGACTTGATCAACATAAATTATATATAGCGTGTCAATAATCTGATCCGACTGATCAAGTCAAGTTATAAGGTAAAAGGAGAGGACTCTCTAAGGGACGTATCATCACCTAATCTCATCATATCGTCTACTTTTACTCCTTTCTCTACGTCATTTCATCATTCTACTATTCTTGTGGGGCTTCATGATGACTAGGGATCTCATTAGGGTCATTCCTAAGACCATCTCCAACCCAAAACATTATATTTGGTATCGAATTGTTGATGCAGTCTGACCTGAATATTGTTTTGGTGTTGACACCAATTTAAGTTTAGGTGAGTAAGATGAGTTTGGCTTAAGTCCTGGTCGGGGATTGGGCACGAATTCCGGTAAGTGAAGTCGGGTCCCGGTGAGTGAAGCCGGGTCCTAGCAAGTGAAGCTGGGTGAAGGAAATCTCGGTGAGTGAAGCCGGTTCCTAGCGAGTGAAGCTGGGTGAAGGAAATCCCGGTGAGTGAAGCCGGGTCCTAGCGAGTGAAGCTGGGTGAAGAAAATCCCGGTGAGTGAAGCCGAGTTCTAACGAGTGAAGCTAGGTGAAGGAAATCCCGGTAAGTGAAGTCGGGTCCTAGCGAGTGAAGCTAGGTGAAGGAAATCTCGGTGAGTGAAGCCGGGTCCTAGCGAGTGAAGCTAGGTGACGGAAACTCCGGTGAGTGAAGCTGGGTCCTAGTGAGTGAAGCTAGGTTGAACAAAGTCCTGGTGAGTGAAGCTGGGCACGAAGTCTTGGTCCGGGGGACTGAGCATGAGTCAGAGAGTGGCTGGATTGGTCTGGAGTCCGATCAGGGATTGACACGAACTCCCTGGATAATAGATCGGTCTGGTGACCGATCCAGGATATCTGATCGTTCGGGTGATCGATCAGAAAGAGGACAGAAACTTTCTGTGTAGTTTCTGATCGTTCTGGTGAACGATCAGAGAGAGATCGGTAGGGTCTGGAGAAAACCCTAATCGGTCAAAGCAACCGATCAGGGTCCTCCTGGACCGATCAGGATGGGTCCTGATCGGTCCAGAGGTGATTTGATCAGTCACATGGACCGATCAGGGCATAACCCGATCGGTCAAGTGACCAATCAGGTTAAGGAACTGGTGGGTTGTGTCTTGAGATCACAGTTAGCTGGTGGATCGGTCTGGTGACCGATCCCCAATCTCTGATCGGTCACATTGTTACTGGATCGATCAGGAAGTGACTGTTAGTAGGAGCCCTAGAGCCAATTATGTAATGATTGACTAGAGACATTTTGTATCATATTCTATCATTAATAAAGGTATGTTTGATTATTATACTTACTTTGTATTTATGCCAAATAACTAAGTATAATAATGTTCTTGGGTAGTAGGTTCTTATCTACATTATATCGATTGGTTGAATCGATAGTGAGATAATGTAGAGAACACTACTCTAAACCATTGCTAGTCAAGTATTAATATTCAAGGACAATACTAATGCATGGAGACTAGCATGTAGATCAACTGATGACTTGAGCTCACAATTCATAGATATGTGATATCAAGTCGACACATGGGTATACATTGGAGAATGTGTACTGAATTGACCCGCCATGAGAAAGTTTCATAGATTATCATATGAGTGTCATAAACTTTCTCATGTGACTATTAGTATGAATAGTCCTTAGACCTGAAGTCACTACGGTTCCCTACATAAGGAGTTATGTACTTTGGTATCGTCAAACGTCACCCGTAACAGGGTGGACTATAAAGGCAATCACTGGGTATGTAATGAATTATGTGGAGGCATGTGAGTGATGTAGATGGGATCTATCCCTCCCATATGACGGGAGTGATATCTGTAGGCCCCTTGATCGAGTAGGACTACAAAAACGCATGGTCATGCTCAAATGAGTTAATATGAGATATTGAACTCATTTGTTTGAGTGAGTCTACACGGGGATCAAGAAACACAAAGATTGATCGAGGATGACACGGTCTATGCCTCATTGGTCAATCTAGATATCAAGGATAGAAGGACAAGGTCATACATTATCATAGTCACGGAGATTTAGTCGGATCTCGACTTTTCTTGTTACTTGGGTAGCAATGATGTATTGCTAGATGCCGCTCATTGCTTATGTGTCTAAAGTGTTTAGCGCATTGCCAACGTCACGAGAACCTATTGGGTCACACACTAAGGACATGATGCTTCGGGAAGCCCGAGTTGGGAACTCGGGAGATCTGAGCCCGAGTTAGGAACTCGGGAGGTCAGTTCGGGAGCTCGAGTTAGGAACTCGAGAGCGCGGGTCAGGAGCTCGGCACTCAGAAGACTGAGCTAGGAGCTCTGTAGACTGAGTCGGGAGCTCGACACTCGGCAGACTAAGCTGGGAGCTCGGCACTCGGCAGACTGAGCTGGGAGCTCGGCAGGCTGGGTCGGGAGCTCGTCACTCGGCAGACTGGGTCGGGAGCTCGGCGACTTACTCAGCAGACTTGGTCGGGAGCTCGGGGACTTGCTTGGGAGACTTGGTCGGAAGACCGAGTCGGAAGCCCGAGAGGTCCGGTCGGAATTGCATGAAGGAAAGAGAAAAATCTCTCTTCATTGGATGAAGAGAAGGTGAAGAGTCACATGAAAAGATGTGTTCTTTATTAGCTTTAATGAAGGGAAGTCAAAGAGACAAAAAGACTCTTCATATTCATGGGATGAATATAAAAGAGGGTCTAGTCATTTTGAATGATGAGTGTGTGTGCTTTCCTTCTTCCCTTCCTCTCTTCTTCCTCTTCTCCCTTTTTGGCTGAAACCCTACTGTAGGGTTCTTGGTGTTCTGCGAACTACCTCAAGTTGCTAGCACAACTAAGGTAGTTCTCCCGAAGTTGAGAGATTGTGTCCGTGTGGATAAGAATAGAGGCACGGACGCTTGAACGTGCAAGAGATCCGGCGCATCTTGGACGAGCGGGATAAGCAAAGGGCACGCTCCAAAGGTATACACATTAGATAGATCTATTAGATAGATGAACATTATACGAGTTTTCTTTTGCATGGATCGCTCGAGGGTTCTTGTTTCAGCTACATTTTTCTGTTTTGGTGCCGGAAGAACCCAACAGTGACCTGATTGGTCAGAAGGGTAACTGATCGGTCAGGGTGGTCGATTAGTGTATGATAACTTTAATTTGAATCGTTGTCAGACGTCTGATTTGGCTCTGATTTCTTTCTGAAACCTGCTGATTCCTTTTGATTTGCTGTCCTAATCCTCTGATGAGTATGCAGGTGATACAGGGATGACATAAACCAAGAAGGAGGGTCAATTGGTGACTTTCGCTTCGGGCAGGTTTGTCTGTTTTCCATTCGCAGGTTTCAACGGCTTCTGGTGCGGCTAGCGACTGACCGAGGCTCAGCTGAAGAGGTCTTCAGTGGACTGAGCGCTCTGTGAAGGTCAGTGGGTCAGGCTGTGGTTCAGTGGGTGCTGACGAAGCCAGGCGATGAGCAAAAGGAAGATTAAGAAGGAGAGGCTGGCGATGCAGACAGAACAAGAAACAGAAAAACAAGCAAAGGGTTTTGCGAGGTTTTGGCTATGTGGTTGTTGTGTTGTCTGAGTATTGTTTCTTCCTCCTTGAAGCTTCCTACTGCATCTATTGTGTGTGAGCTTCTTCTCGTGTCTCTGTGCTTAGTTTGACATTTTTCTGAGACTATCTGTGGAGAGGTTTCTCCACCGAGAAGGAGATTATTTTATCTGGAGTTCCGGTGCTTAATCTACTGACGATCAAGGGATCGCCCACCTCACGGGCACACCAAGGAGTAGGGGCAAGTTATCCCCAAACCTTGTACATCTCTGAGTTAGCGTCTGGTTTGTGCTCTGTTCTCTGTTCTTCTTTTTGTCCATGTTTTTGCTTCTGCTGCTAACCTAATCGCAGAAAGAAAGAAAGTTTAGAAGCCAAGGTTTTTGTGTCTGGCTATTCACACCCCCCTCTCTAGCCATCCAAGGTCCAACATTCAACACTAAAATGGTGCAATTTCAGTACCAAATATTATTTCAACTCCAACCCTCTAAGATCATCTCCAACTCAGAACACTATATTTGGTGTCAATTTCACACTAAAATAGTATAATTTCAATACCAAACACAATTTCAGCTCCAACCCACTCACACTATATCACACCAAAAAGTAATATTCATTAGAATATTCTATTTTATCTTATTCATAATTTAATTATCAACCGATATTTTTATTTAGTAATCTTTTTATGATAATTATTATATTTAAAATTAATATTTCATTTATAGTTAATAAGTTAATTTTTTAAAATTTTGCATCCAAATAATATATATCAGAATATTATAAAATCATAAATAAAATATATTACTAATTTTTATTTAAAACAATAGAAGATTATGGAAATCACACACTTATTTATTATACATATCAAATTATTAAATATTTTATTATATTTTTTTTGAAATTAGTGATATAATTTATAAATGTAAAAATAATTAAAAATATTAAATATATTATAAATAAATTTTTTAATAAATTAAATATTTATAAATATGCATAATAAAATTAAAATATACTATTATATACATTTAATTTATATTTATAATAAATAATTAATATATTTATAAAGGGAAACAATAATCATAAATTAATTTGTATTTATGATATTTAATAATATGTATTATATTTGATTTTATTGATTAAATAATATAATAAGATTTTTTTAAATATAAAAAAATTAAAAATTAGAACACCAATATGGTGTGGAGGAATAGTGCATCACTATATTTGGGGATGCACTATTTCCACACCAAATTTGATGTGGGATTTAGTGTATGAGTTGGAGAAGTTTAGTGTAAATTTTACACCTAATTTAGTGTTTTAGTGTATGGGTTGGAGATGCCCTAACACCATATCACACCAAAAAAAAATATTTTTAGAATATTCTATTAATATCGTTTTATTCAAAATTTAATTATCCGTATAAATTTTAATTTAGTAATTTTTACATGATATTTATTATATTTTTTTTGAAATTAGTGATATAATTTATAAATATAATTATAATAAAAATAGGCTTAATAAATAAAATTTTTGTTAAATTAATCTTTATAACTATATTTAATAAAATTAAAATACACTATTATATTTTTTAATTTATATTTATAATAAATAATTAATATTATTAAATAATTATGGAAAAATAATAATTATAAATTAATTTTTATTTATGATATTTAGTAATATAATATTTAATAATATATATTCTATTTTCTGATTATATATTATAATAACATTTTTAAATAAAAATAAAAAAATAATATTTACTGATTATTTAGTAATGCCACCAAATTTGGTGTTGTAATAGTGCAAAATCATCTTTGGTGATGCACTGTTGCAATATCAAAAAAGGTGTTGGAATTTGGGGTACCGATGAGAGTGGATTGATATTATTTTGACATAAAATTTGATGTAAATGGGTATGAGTTGGAGATGCTAGCCTTCGGCACATGCTATTCTCCACATGATCGACTATGTATATATTTCTATCACATCACATAAAGAAAAGTAAGGAGAAAACTTTGACATCATCACTCTTTGATCCAAAGTAAATTCTTGCCGCCACATCATCTTAGTGAAATTTACGTTGGGAACAATGCTCTTTAAAGAGGCGTGTCCCTTGAGCTTCTCTTCTTATGTTAGGTAAAGAGAGAAGACTCTCCAGGGGAGATATCATATATAGTTTAATCTCATCATATTATCTACTTTTATTATATGTTTTATGTCATTTCGACTTTGTACTGTACTTTTTTTAAAACTTTTGATGACTTAAAAATTAGAACGGTCGCACCTAACCTAATTAGGTTGATCCCGACCTAGCTCACGTATAACTCAATCGACCCATCTGACGCCATGTTAGGGTAGAGGCGAGATCGGGGTCCCTAAGGTCCCGGTGAATCGAATAGCTCGGGCAAGCAATCGGGCCGATATTGCCCGGCCTACGCATGGGCCGCAGAAGGCCAACCCTGACCCAGGTACACCTGGCGTTGACGGAGACCCAATGGGCAAGCCGAAGAAGGCCCAACATGAGGAATTCCCGAGTCGGAGAATCCCCGAGTCCCAACCGCCTGACCTGAGATAGGTCGGGTGTGGCGAGGTCGAACATCTCCTAACTCAGTCATAATGACCGTAGGGCCAGAATCCACTCAGCGCTGACGAGTGGCGCTCCCAAAAGAAGATGGTCGTAACCCTCCGGAACGTTCGCTCTCTTACACCACACTGGCATAAGTGGTGCGGGGTCGGCTCGGAATTGAAACACTTCAGGCTCAAATCGCGGGTATCTCGCTGACACCATGATCCTCTTGCCATGACCTCGCATCTCGTACCACAACCACCTGCGTTCGTGTCAGGTCGAACGACGCCTGACGATGCACGTCGACGAGCCGGCAGTGTCTCTTGTCTTATTCGGGCATGCAACACCTTACCCTACCACTACTGGTCACACTCTGCCCCTGCTCTCGCTTACGATAGGAAGTGGCAGGACGGGCAAAAGCTGTCGGCTCTCTCGACTATTTAAGCCCCTCCGCTCCCTGTCGCATAGGTACGCGCAATAGTGTTTTCTTCCGCTGTTCCATTGTTCTCTTGCTCTTCTACCGGGAACTGACTTGACCGTTGGAGGGCCTTGTCAGGGATTTTTCCCGGTCGGTTTGCTAACGGTCGTTATCTTGTAAATCAGAGTCGGCATCCGTAGCTCGTAGTACTCGGGGGATCACTTCGCTTTTAATGCTCTGTTTACTTGGGAGAGCGGAAAATAAAACTAAGGAAAAGTTTATGCAGTGGAAATTTTTTCATTGTTTACTTCGTTAAAATTTAAAGAGGGAAGAGAAATATAATCCATCCGCAGATAGTTTTGGAGCCAAAATCGATCAACTCAAAATCGGACGGAAAGCAACGGATGGATAAAAAAATGACGCATGTACCCCTTTTCATTTACACAATTACATCATAAACCAAAAAAAAATAACGCATGTACCCTTTTTAACTCATAAAATTACACCATATACAAAAAAAAAGACGCATGTACCATTTTGCATTAATAAAATTACAGCGCATGTACCCACCTTCCTCAATCATGGTAAACAAGCATGCAAAGGAAAGGATTTCTTTTCCTTTCCATTCTCTTCCCATGCCCCTAAGTTTGTTTAATCCATCCATCATCCACTCTTTCAGGTAAACATAGCATAAGAGTCTATCTCACTTCGCGACAAGGTCACTGGTGATTCCTGATACACTCTTTGATTCATGCTATTCTCTACAAGATTAGGTAGACATCTAATAAATCATTTTATATTAGAATTAACTCTAAATTTTTATTAAAATAATAATTTAAAATAGAGTATTAAACTTTATTTAATAATATTATCGTAATTGTGTATAATCTTCTTCAGGGATTATTTTAGTTCCTCAAAGTTCGAGCTTCTGCTGGAGCTCCCAGAGCGTCTCGGCGGAGCGCCGGAGGCAGGCGGCCTCCTCGTCGGTGAGGCGGAGGTTGGCGACGGTGAGGACGCCGGAGCGGCCGAGCTGGGCGGGAAGGCTGAGGAAGACCTGGCGGTCGCGGGGGATGCCGTAGAAGCCGGCGGCGAGGAGGGAGACGGGGTGGATGCGGTGCTGGTCTCGGAGGAGGGAGCGAGCGAGGTTGGCGACGGAGTAGCCGATGGCCCAGGAGGTGTAGCCCTTCAGCCGGATCACCTCGTACGCGCTGTCCACCACCGCCTTCCGGATCCGCTCCAGCACCTCCTGCTCCATCACCACCGCCGCCTTGTTGTCGTCGCTCGCGAGCTGGCCCAGCACCGGCACGCCGCCCACGCTGATGCTCGACCACAGCGCCACCGAACTGTCGCCGTGCTCCCCCACCATGTACGCCTGCGATCCCCGTCAATCCAACGGCTCATAAGTTCCTGCTATAACGGACGGCCAGATTCGACGGAAAAAGTCAAAAAGTTTGGCGGGGGCACCTGCACGTCTTGAGCGTTGACCTCGAGGTGGTCGGCGAGGAGGAAGCGGAAGCGCGAGGAATCGAGGTTGGTCCCCGATCCGATGACCCGGTTGGGCGGGAACCCCGACAGCCTCCACGCGATGTACGTCAGCACGTCCACCGGGTTCGACACCACCAGCAGCAGCGCCGCCGGCGAGTGCCTCGCCAGCGGCGGCACGATCAACTTGAAGAGCGCCACGTTGCGGTGCAGCAGGTCGAGCCGCGTCTCGCCCGGCACCTGCCGGGCCCCGGCGGTGACGATGCAGAGGTCGGAGTCGGCGGTGACGGCGTAGTCGGTGGAGGCGAGGATGCGGGTGCGGGGGAGGAAGGCGGCGGCGTGCTGCAGGTCCAGCATCTCGCCGCGGAGAAGGTCGGGCTTCGCGTCGACGAGCGCGAGCTCGTCGGCCAGGTCCTGCGTGAGGATGGTCTGCGCGATCGCCATGCCGACGTTACCAGCTCCCACCACGGAGATCTTGGTGCGCCGCTTGCTGGGAGAGGGCGGCGCCGCCTGGTGGATGGGGCGGAACAGGGAACGGTGGATGTCAGTCGCCAGGCCGAGCTCCGACAGCGATGAGACCTTCTCCATGATTGTTAATTGATTTCTCTGGTCTTTCGGCGCCATCCGGCAGTTCTTATATAGACAGAGATCCGGCAGCTCTTAATTGATTTACATCTTCCTCCGTATTAATTTTTGAATATCTATCCATTTAATTAAAATTATAATTATAGAATTGAAAATTATGAGAAAATACAAATTTCTTAAAGGAATCTCCTTCTTGATCGCCAGCGTAGATGCAGTTGCTCGGATGTTTCTTTGGATTGACTTGTCTTCCAAGAAATGCTAGCACGTCGCCAGTTCACATACACGCCTCGCCTCTATGTGACTGGTCGTAAAGCCTTCCAAGCTTTTGTTCTGGTCGTAGATACTTTTTTGATGTTGACTTTGTTTCCTATATTTGTGGTACTATCCATTAGATCCTCTCTGGGATCCCAAATATCCAAGATAACTCGTACATAAAACACATACCCCGTTCTTACCCAACAGCGCGCGGCAACGTGGAGATCTGGTTTATCTTGGGCGTGGCAGTTGGACGGGAGATTGACTTCGACGTCACCGAGGTGATGGCCTGTACGGAAACAGTTCGCGCCATTTATGGTATTGGAAACAACACTTATTTTGACGTATAAAGGGGTTCTTTTTTCCTAATATCTTCCTTTAAAATTGTCGTTTTAGTAGATTTCTTTTGGGCGTCAAATTTCTAAAAGAATACTATTGTCAACCATGTGTTTTAGACCGGGCGAGTCGGCAAAATAAATTGCCAACGTTTAGTTTGTTTTACCTAATGAGTATTTGAGAGAGTTTCTATTAATTATTTTTTAAATTTTAGCTATATAAAAATATTTTTTAATTTTTATGAATGTCAAATTCTACTTTAATTTTTATAAAATTTATTCAAAAGTTGAAAACAAGAATTTAATATTTTTTTTATTTTTTTTTATGGTCTAAAATTAAAAGTTCATATTTATATCATTAATAAATTTATCATTTTAAATAAATACCACTACGCTTTAAATAAAATTTTATATTTTTATATAATTTATATTTTCTAAATTTTATATACATATTTTTATAAATTTATATAAAATTTATCTTTTTTTATATTTTTATTAATTATATATATATTTTTAACATATATATTATTTAAAAAATTAATTTTGGTATAATATTTAATATATAATATTAAATATATAAAATATTATTGATTGTGTATCAATATTAAATTTAGATAATTAAAAAAATTAATTTATATAATTTAAAGATAACGTTGTTATTTAACTAAAAATTAAACTTAAAAACTATTATTCATTAAACATTCAAATTTTATCTTATACAACTTTTGACTTTTATTTTCAAATACTCCATATTTTTTTATATTTTTATTAATTTTATATTTTTTTAAACATACATATTATTTAAAAAATTAATTTTGATATAATATTTAATATATAATAATAAATATATAAAATATTATTGATTGTGTATCAATATTATATTTAGATAATTAAAAAAATTAATTTATTTAATTTAAAGATATTGTTATTATTTAACTAAAAATTAAACTTAAAAATAATTATTAATTAAATATTTAAATTTTATCTTATATCAACTTTTGACTTTTATTTTCAAATACACTCTTTCAAACATTCTCTTAAAATAATATTCTAAAATTATTTTTTAAAAATATAAATTATGAACTAAAATTATAAAATAGTGGCATATGCTTTTTAATATTCGATGAAGTTTAATGACAACACATGCTTACCAATAAAAAAGAAATTTATATAAAATGTATCGTACGTGAGTAATATTTAAATATGTAAAAAACATTTTAAAAATCAATATATTTAAGTGCGTGCCCATGTTCTAGAAACATAAAAAATAATGGATATATATTATTATTTTATTTAATCCACAAAAGCAACAAAACCGGAGGTCCACCAACAGATTAAACCAGAAAACAGAGCCACAGTAAACAAACAAAACCGCTTTAACAGCTTACAAGTTTCTATCCCTGAGACACCTCCTCAATTTTTTTTTGGATATTTAAAAATTAAATCTTAATTTTAATAAATTGGCAAATAATTTTTTTAATAAATGATTAATTTAAAAATATTGAACATATGAATTATTTATTATGAATATTTTTAAATTATTTTGATCATCAATAAAATTTGAAAATTTACAATTCGCTTGATTTCTCACAAGCACTTGAACCTGAAAGCCTGGGACTTTTTGAAAACCATTAGTTTCTAAACCAGTATTCTAAAACAAGTGATACAAAACAGCCAATAGTTTCATTGATTAATCTTCTGAGCTCATATTCCAAAGCCTATATTTCTATTGCTTATCTTAAACCATGGCCCTAACCATCCCAAAACCAAGGGGCTAGCAAAACAGGGTATAACTCTCATGTTCTATGGCCCGCCGGTTGGACCGAGCGGGGAGGGACTCAACTCATGTGTTAAGCTTGATCATGATTGCATGATCAGACTCAAGTCGTGTTTGATTCGATAGACCCATTTTGCTGACCCTAAGGGTCAATTTATTTGGGAGAGCAGAACGCAAACTAATAACAAATTTTTGTAGTAAAAAAGTTTTCGTTGTTTATTTCGTTAAAGTTTTAAGAGAATCACAATCCATCAACGGATAATTTTGTAATTAAAATTGATCATTTTTAAGTTGGAAGGAAAGTAATGAGTGGATAAAAAAATAACACATCTATCCCTTTTCATTCAAAAAATTACACAGTACCAAAAATAATTATAAAATTATGCTACATCCACCTTCCTCAATATAGTATTTACTAGATAGTTATTTTAAATTTTTTTAATAATTTAAAATAATTTTAATTAAGTTGGTAAAAATATATTCATACAATATTTTAATGAAATAATTAAATTTTCATATTATAATATTGATCCAATAATTTCTATATATTGTAACAGTTAAATATCTTCTACGTATTTTAATTAAATTATATATTTTAAATATCTGGAATCCTAAATCTTAAACCAAAAAGATTGAAATAGTTAATTCTTTATATTATGATAACTATCAGGTAGCTTGATAAATTATAAAAGCTATCGAATAATTTCTATACATTATCATTAAATTCTAAATATTAAAATCTTAAACACTGTATCTTAAATTTCGAACATTATTAAAATATTTTTTTATAACTTCATCAAAATTATTTAAATTAATCAAAATTACTTTAAATTAATTAAAATTATTTTAAAATAGTTAAAAAAAACTATTTAGTAATTTTTATAGGTTGTAATAGCTCTAAAATAACTTATGTATATTGCAATAACTCTTTATAGTTGTCATAATCATTTTGAAAGTAAGATATAATATTACAGTATTATGCAAAAAGTCATAAGTTGATCCTAGACGACCTACACGGTCAACCTCATATCTCTTTATAAAGAGGTAAATCAAGAATAATAACACTATAGTAGTTATTTTTGAAGCAAAAGATGATTACGCTCATCTTAAGTGTCACTCACAGTTTGTCTTCAGATTATACAAAAGGAGATAAATCAGATGGTCTACTTATAGTTGACCGCTAAATTACTAGAGAGTTGGAGTAATTTTTTCTAAGAATATATGTTGGTTGAAAATTAATAAGTGTCCTATTATAACAAATTTATTATTTTTAATAAACAGAATAACCCATGAAATACTTACAATAATTACTTGATAATTGGTATTATACGCCCCAGGGCGTAGCACAAATGATGCCCGTATGATATTTCTGACGTAATGACCAGGGGTCGATTCTCATGAGATGATGACCTGTATTTTTAGTCCCACCATGTGCTTATTGTGTGTGTAACTACATGAACCTCCTTTCATATCCGTGGGACCGACTCTAGGAACCGTTAAAGTAGTAGATCTGTTTTTTTTTATAATTGGTATTATAATATTAGATAAGAGATTTTTCAAGGGTTCTTAAGATATATTTTTTAAAAGAATATCCTTTTGGGGCGGTAAAAGGTTATTTGTTTATCCCAGCACTCTCACCAATTCGTCCCGGACGAACATGAAGAAGATAAATCACGGAGACTATTAGCCCAGATAATAATTAACGCATAAGAAAGAGCGGATGCCGATTTGGTTAAGATTTGACTTCTAGACCAACTTGTGAGAACTTAAAAAAAACTTTTGGTGGTGACAAAAGACGATTCGCTCGCCCTCAGCGTCTACGCCAATCCGTCCTAAGATTAGCACGAAGGACGTAAATCGAGGATGGATATATTGACTTTGTAAGATTTTAACTTCAATATCTCGTGATAATAATACATATATATTAATCTTCAGTACATCTAATTTAAAAAAAAACTTTTCGTGGGACCCCTTTCAATTTTATTTTTTGCCCTTTTAATTATGGATCCCTTCTATCTCTCTATATGTATCGAATAAATAAGCTGAAGAGAGACGCAGCCTGGGAAGCGTTCTGTTTGTCCGCAGCTTTCCCTTTTCCCCCATTTCGTCTCCCTTCGCCAATCGAAACCATCCGATCCGATCTCGTGCCACAGACCATGCAGAAGGTGTCTTCGCTCTCCGAGCTCGGCTTCACCGACGACGTCCACCGCGCTCTCTTCCGCCCCATCCACCAGGGGGCGCCGCCCTCCCCCACCAGCCGCCGCACCAAGATCTCCGTCATCGGCGCTGGTAACGTCGGCATGGCCATTGCCCAGACCATCCTCACCCAGGACCTCACCGATGACCTCGCCCTCGTCGACGCCAAGCCCGACAAGCTCCGCGGCGAGATGCTCGATCTGCAGCACGCGGCCGCCTTCCTCCCCCGCACTCGCATCCTCGCCTCCACCGACTACGCCGTCACCGCCGACTCCGATCTCTGCATCATCACCGCAGGAGCCCGCCAGATCCCGGGCGAGACGCGGATCGACCTCCTGCAGCGCAACCTGACCCTGTTCAAGGAGATCGTGCCACCGCTGGCGAGGCACTCGCCGTCGGCCTTGCTTCTAGTCGTGTCCAACCCGGTGGACGTGCTGACGTACATCGCGTGGAAGCTGTCGGGCTTCCCACCCAACCGGGTCATCGGATCAGGTACCAACCTGGACTCCTCGCGCTTCCGCTTCCTCCTCGCCGATCACCTCGAGGTCAACGCCCAAGACGTGCAGGTTGGTGAACCATACTCTGACCGATCTTCTTCCTCAAGTTTTAAATTTCTTCCTTCATTTAAAATGATTTGCTTGATCCGTTGAATCGAGAGGTTTAACAAGTAATTTTTGTTTTGAGACAAATTGAAAAATAACCGAGGAGATTTGTTTTGCAGGCGTACATGGTGGGGGAGCACGGCGACAGCTCGGTGGCGCTGTGGTCGAGCATCAGCGTGGGCGGCGTGCCGGTGCTGGGCCAGCTCGCGAGCGACGACAACAAGGCGGCGGTGGTGATGGAACAGGGGGTGTTGGAGCGGATCCGGAAGGCGGTGGTGGACAGCGCGTACGAGGTGATCCGTCTCAAGGGCTACACCTCCTGGGCCATCGGCTACTCCGTCGCCAGCCTCGCCCGCTCCCTCCTCCGCGACCAGCACCGCATCCACCCCATCTCCCTGCTCGCCGCCGGCTTCTACGGCATCCCCTCCGACTGCCAGGTTTTCCTCAGCCTCCCCGCCCAGCTCGGCCGCTCCGGCGTCCTCACTGTCGCCAACGTCCACCTCACCGACCAGGAGGCCGCCCGTCTCCGCCATTCCGCCGCCACCCTCTGGGAGCTC
Organism: Boesenbergia rotunda; assembly: GCA_024364735.1. Taxonomy (NCBI): domain Eukaryota; kingdom Viridiplantae; phylum Streptophyta; class Magnoliopsida; order Zingiberales; family Zingiberaceae; genus Boesenbergia; species Boesenbergia rotunda. The sequence goes on from JAGFNQ010009464.1 coordinate 20,426, forward strand.
CAGCAGAAGCTCGACCTGTGAACGATCCAATGGAGGATAACTGCTATTTCATATCTAATTACCGTGGAAATGCTGTGTATGCTGCTTAAGCAAGGATTCTGTGGACATGTTTATTTAATATCTATCTTTTTTTTAAATATCTAAATATATTTTTAAAAAATTATAGTTAAATAAAAAAATAAATTTTATTTTAAAAAATTATAACCAAACAATTAATGAGGGTTTTGATCGGATAGAGCCGATATATTCAGAGAGCGTTGCGATGTAGTTGTCACTGTTCTTAATTCGATGCCCTTGCCAATTCAATTCATGGTGCAGAGGTAGATGCAGAGGAGAGAGGAGTTGGCGATTCCGAGAAGAACAGGGAACTCTCTTGTTCCTTTTGAGATGGTAAATTGCTGGATTTATCTCAGCGGGGGAGAAAGCAAAGCGGCTGCATCGGCACACTCAAAGGCGACGCCGTGATCTCGCCAAAAGTTTGAAAGACGAAATCTTTTTTTCCTTCTTCAACCAGTTCGAGGAATCATGGCAGCGAGCGTGCTGTGTGTGTGTGAGAGAGAGTGATCCAGTAGGTGCGTGAAGCTGGCGGAAACAGTGGGCTATTTGCTGGGCGGTGCGGAATCGGCGGGTTGTTGTGCTGTTGAGGATCATCAGATGAGGGGAGGGACGCCCCTCGCCGTCCCACAAAATGGGGCTTCTTTGCAGGTCTTGGAGGGAGAAGAAGGTCTCCTCTGGTGCGCTTCTTCCGCTATGGTTGCTAAGAGGAAGGAGAAAGGAAGGGCGAAGGAAGAGCTGCTGCGTGAGCCGCGTTCGGTGCTGGAAAGCAGGCGGAGCCCTAGTCCGCCGAGCTCCTCCGCCTCGACGCTGTCGTCCTCACTCGTCGTTGGTGGAGGAAGGTCTGCCTCCTCTGACGTATCCGCGATCACCGCCACTCCCTCGGCGGCGGCGGAAGGGGCCCGGAGGGCGGAGGGTACGGCAGAGCTTCCGCCAGTACCCGCTTCCCTCGCCGGTGATTTGGAAGGCTTGTTCTGCGAACCGGCCGCCTCACTAGGACCAGACCAGAGCTTTCTCGGGTGGGTCATCAGCGAGGCTGATGACACTCCGGCGGCGGTAACTTCGATTCGCTCTGCGTGTTCGAAGGTGCTTCCGTATCGCCGGAAATCATCAGTTCTCCTAGTGGATTTGAACGCAAAGGCGACAGTTTTGGTTGCGGGATCCCGAACCCTAATCATTGCCTTGCTCCTTCAGCCGATTTCATTCCTCTTCTGTTGCCTCCGTTGCCGGCGGAGCTTCATTTGCAAGACGAAAAGCATCTCCTTCCCAATCAGGAGCACCAAGCTCAACCATCACAGCTCTTCCCTTCCTTCTTCCTCCCATTTCACCAGCAGTCGACTACCTACCACCGGGGTCAGCCGTGGAAGCACCTTGCGCCTCCTACACGCAACCGCCCTGCCGTCGACCCTTCCCTACCTCTCGTGCTCCTGAGCTCCTCTGCCAAAATCTCCCCCCTCAAATGGGATTCAACGACAGCTCGATGCCGCTGGATTCCAGCTTAAGCCCAAATTAGCAAGTGGAGACGAGCCGTCCGTGGCAGCTGCGACCCCAGTTCAGCAGCAGCAACGGACATTGTTCGACCAGCTCTTCGAGGTAGCAGAGTTGATCGAGGCCGGTAACACCTTCAGCGCCCGTGGGATATTGGCGCGGCTCAATCACCAGCTCCCTTCTCCCTGGGGGAAACCTCTCTTGCGGTCTGCTTTCTACTTCAAGGAAGCTCTCCACCTCCTCGCCGGCAATTCCACCCACGCGCTGCCACCTCCGGTGTCGACGCCATTGGACGCGCTGCTCAAGTTCGCCACCTACAAAACCTTCTCCGACGTCTCGCCCATTGCCCAATTCACCAGCTTAACCTGCGTCCAGGCCATCTTGGAGGCACTCGACGGTGCTAGCTGCATCCACATCATTGATTTCGACATTGGCATCGGCGTGCAGTGGTCAGCCCTAATGCAGGAGCTAGTTCACCGGCGTTCCTCAGCCACGGCGGCCTCGCCATGCCTAAAGATCACCGCTTTTACATCTCCCTGCTCCCATCACCCTCTAGAGCTGCACCTCATTCACCAGAATTTGCTCCAGTTTGCTAGAAGCCTTGGCCTCGTTTACGAATTCAACATTCTCGACCTCGACCCGTTTGATCCATCGGCGGTCTTAAGAATGCGTTCCGCACCCAATGAGGCAGTCGCCGTGAATCTCCCTGTCGGTTCTTCAATCGATCTCCTACGCTTAGTGAGGCAGCTTTCCCCAAAGATTTTGGTCTCTGTTGATTATGGATACGATCGCATCGACCTACCTTACGGGCACAATATCCTCAGCTCAGTTCGATCATGCATGCTTCTCCTCGATTCGATCGATGCAGCGGGTACCAATCCAGACGCCGCCAACAAGATCGAACGTTTCTTAGTCCGGCCAAGGATTCAAAGTGCTGTTTTCCGACACCATCGTCTGTCGAACAAGAAGACGGTTTCATGGAGGCGCCTCTTTACCTCGGCTGGATTCTTGCCTGTGCAGTTCAGCAGCATCGCAGAGACACAAGCAGAATGCCTTCTGAAGAGAGTGCTGGTTCAGGGATTCTCGATCGACCGGAGCCAAACTTCCCTTTCCCTCTGCTGGCAGCGCGGGGAGCTCGCATCAGTATCAGCATGGAAGTGACGAGCTCTTTGCTTCGTTGTCGATCGTAATCGATATCGAAATGTGTTTAAGATGTGAATTGTTGTAGCAAGACCTTCCCATCGTACCTGAGATTTGTGTTCTAGAAATCAACACGAATCGAAATCCGTAAAATGGAATGGACGACGACGAGGGGTGACGTGGCGGACTCACGACGGACTCGCGAAGGCGGTCGGCGAAACCTCTGACCCCCTCCCCCCCCTATAAATTCTATGCCCACCTCCTCCTCTCAAACCCTACCTTGATGCGATCCTTCTCCTCCCAAGCCCCAAATTCACCGCCTCCTCTTCCCACTCGATCGGCCCACCTCAATTGCTTCCTCTCAAACGAGATCGAGCGGATCTCAGCTTCTCGAAGTGGTCTGAAGTTGTGAGGCGCCCACCGATTTCTCCGAGATCGGATCTGTTTTCGCCCCTCGGCTAGAGCCGGCATGGCGTCGGTCGTCGGAGAAGGCTCCGCGGCCTCGCGGTTCTGGTTCTCCTCCAGCAAGGAGGCGCTGCTCGGTTCGTATACTCCCTTGGTGGTGCTTCTCGGGGCAGCTACGTTGCACGGAACGCATATTTCTTGAGGGCCTTTGCGCAAGCGTGAGTAGTGCTTATTCTCGATCCCTGAGCTTCGATTACAGAAATTTTTTAGATGTTTTATCCAGTAGGGTTTGCGATTTGCTCTCTATCTTTCTTGATGTTCTAGTTGTTAGGATCGTGCAGCGAAATATTCAAATCATTTGTTGTTATAATCCCCCAGTATTCCCTGGGAATTCTTGTTTCCTGTTTGGTAAATTCTGGCTATGACATGGTGGCAGAATGTGCTGATGATGTTGACGCCAAGGATACACAAAAATGAGTTGAGGAAAGATGTTCTTGATGAGCTTACAATGCACGACTCAGTAATGCTGGTACTATCTAAAACACTTTTTTCTACCTTGTCTCAGATTGAGTTATCTACTTTTTTTCCCCATTCTGATATACATTGTCAGTTGACAGAGATGAAATTGTATTGTTACATTAAAAGAGAACAAAAAAACCTTATATATAAACTTAAAAAATTATCCATGTCTAAATCATTATATCAAATAAAAGTCTAAAAATAGAAGGAAAAAAATTGATTAGACTAAACTCTCAATGGAGACGGTGAAGAAACATACTAACTCAAAGGTCTGAAATTTTGATGATGCAAATCCTTCGGGTGAAGTAGATAACAGTTTTCAAAAGAATGTTTTATTGTTTCATTCTGATCTTCAAAATAGACGGTTTTATTTTATTACTTGGCCATTTTTGGCGAAAATATGGTTAGTTACCTAAACCTTTAATTGTGCACTTAAAATAATATTTGGATCATAATACTCACTAATTACTCTAATTGGATTATCCGGTCTACTTTCTTTGTTTTGGTACCCCAACTATGTTTTGCATGAAACATATTTCTATGCCAAATTAGGGTTAATCTTGATGCAAAATGTGATAACACTCACACTTTTGCTTTCTATGCTTTTACTCCTCTCTAGCTTTTAAATTACACTAGTATAAACAAATTGTTGCATAGTTGAAAGAAATTATTTACTGTTACTCTTCTTCTAACTATTAAGAATAACTTTTACTCCTCTCTAGCTTTTAAATGACACTAGTATAAATGAACTGTTGCATAGTTGAAAGAAATTATTTACTGTCATGCCTCGAGGAGTTGCTCGTTCGATACTGACCAGACTGCTACTCTCTCTACCCGACGGACAATCTGGAAACCTAACGTGTGCGACTCTCTCAGCCCGTCGGTACCACAACCTATAGGGCTAGAACAAGCCACTGAACGAAAAGAAAACGAAGACGACGACAAAAGCTGCGTATCGATACTACTTACGACAAAACAAAATGAAACAAAGACCTCCATGACACACAAAAGTACAACTATATCGCCGTGCAAAACGACACAACAGAACACAAATACATCAACGGAAATGAAATGAAAGAATGAAAGGAAAAAGGGTACCAGCATGTACCACCATCAAAATACAAGAACAACCACGAAATCGTCTCGAAATACGCGAACTGAGACAGGCTATCGGGCACTCCAGTCGATCATCCGGAAAGGGGGAAAAATAAGACTAACAGAGTGAGTCCAAAGAACTCAGCGAATACAGACTAATATGCATAGGAAGCTATACTAGCAGTAAGTCATCATCTAGCACAAATTGAAGAAAGATGCGATAATAGAAAATGCAGAACTGAACCATCGAAAGGAAGTACATACCTGTGTCGATCCAAACCCAATAGTATGCATGTCAACCAAATGCAACAACTAAGTGCAGCAAACACAACCAAATGTAGAAATGCATAGCATGCTCATGATGCAACATGGGTCACCCCTGACGCCAGTCGGCCACCGTCTCATCTATGCGAAACTGAGTGGGTAGGGCTCTGACCGGGTCCTCCCTCCACTTAGACGGCCACCGTCGCGCATCACGCGAAACCGAATGAGCAAGGTCTTGGACCGGAGCGTACTTCGTCCTAGGGAAAAGTAAACGCTCCCAAACCCCTATCTATCTCCGGACAGAGTAGGGGACCTGTTGCAGCGCCGTGACCTATAATCCATTAACAAAGAGTGGAACTGGGACTACACGACAGATAATGTGGCAAGTCTGACGACCCATCTCAACCTCCAGGGAGTCAAAGGTCGTCTACGTATGTCCTTACACCAGTAGCAAATTCGACGATCCATCTCAACCTCTAGGGAGACAAAGGTCGCCCACCTATGCTACGTGCAATGATGATGCATGTCACTATCCCATGCATCACCCACTATCTAACCTTACTATCATCTACATGATATGCAGTAGTCCAGATAATCGGTATGCACCATAACCTAAACTCTAACGCGAGGTATAAGGTAAGTTATACATAAATCTAATACAAGCAGTAAAATAGAACAGTAAGCAGTAAACCTAAAGAGATAACAACTACTGAAAGAAATAATACAGAAACAAAACTAACAGGTATCCCTACTGCTATTCATATCTAACTATGCATAAGAGGTGACTATATCTAATGAAGATAAGTCAAAGGTACCCGCCTCGATATGAAAAGTCCGTCCGACGAGAACCCCCCATCCAATATATATCTGTAATCGATCAATGTCCTGTATCATGAATATAAATTTAGCTATTTACAATAGTAGTAATTAGCTATACCAACGTTAAACAAAATTAGGATCTAAGCCTAATTACAACATCCGTTATTATAACATAAGCCTACCTTAATTCCCTAAAGCCAACTCGATCCAAACCATCTGCTATCAAGATCAACACTACCAGATAGCAACCCACCTTGATCCCAAAAGCCGTTTGATCTACTCTCTACAAATCCAAGGGCAGGACCAAAACAAAATCAACTCACAACCATTCCATACAGAATCAAGCAACAAGAACAAGAAAACTCCCACTTCATCCAAGATTTGATCCAACAAGAACCCACTGCCAAAATTCCAAATAGAGAACAGAACTCCAACCTCCAAGCCAAAACCAAACACCTCACAGCATTACACAAGATCAACACTAACCCATACAACAAAGCATCACACGGCAGGAAGATCAAACGATCCGAATGCAGTAAGATATGAAATCAAATCCAACTGCATCTAATTCAAATCTCCTCTACATCTCACAAAACACGTTCGAGCACCAATACCCTTGATCAACTGAAAGCAAAAGTCATAGCAACCTCTAACCCAAGAAAACCATGGCACAATTTCGAGAACAGAAACAGAATCGTTCTACTGAAAGATTCAACTCCTAATATGGAGATCGATCCACGCAAGTCTGCTATCATGTTCGTAAATCCAAATTCGAAACTAAATCATATTCAAACTAGGACTCAAACTAAAATTCGAGTATGAGTTAGCACAAACCAAAATCATAATCACAAACTCTTCATCCATGAACAGAAACTCCAATTTCAAACATCGGATTCCCAAATCCTCAAATCCCCAAATCCAGTTCATAATAGAGATCACATCAACCAGAACTCACCTGAAATGGCATGTGACATCTCTATTTCAATGATTCTGATCTATAAGAAACCAATAGATGACAGTGCAAAAAGTGGAGATCTCCTCCTCCAAACTAGACTCCCGATCCAGGGAACTGCCTAGCCCTAATCGCAGCCGACAAGAGGTGAAATCCAAGAATAGGGGAGCAACCATAGGAGAAATCGGTATAAATCCATGGAGTACAATGGCTTACCTCTATTATGTTCGACGATCGGAAGCTACTGTGCGCAACTCTAACGACGATCTGATGCTCCGGTGTCGTGTCGGTGAAGCTCGAAAGAAGGAGGAAGAAGGATCGGGAGTTTATTGGGATAGGCAATTGATAACCACCATTTTTGTTGATTATTTTAGGCTCTTAAATCCATGTTTGAACCATATTTTATATGCTTAAGTTTGCAATTTTATTAGGTTTCATTTATTCCCTTCATTTTGGCTTTTAATTCTAATCTTTATATATTTGGGATATTTTTGGCACTAAATTTGAATATCATTTTGTAGGCTTCAATTGATCATGGACCTAGATCAAATCGGGTCAGACTTGAGTCAGCATTGGATCCAGATCAAAAGGATCAAGCATCGGATTAATAGGAGCCGTCCATTCCAGAGAACGGCTAGATTTGAGCCATCGGTCAATTTCTGGTTGATCCGAGTTCAAGATAGAGTCAATCATGACCATAGATTAAGATCTGAAAATTTCAGCAAAATCAGAAGTCATCTGACCGTTGGATCGAGCTCAAGATGTTCTGGACCCTCCATTCAAAGATCAGCTAGATCTGGACCATCCGCCACTGATCTGATTAATCCGAGCTGGGGACAGGTAGATCAGAACCATTGTTTGGGATCTGTGAAGTTTGGTTCAGATCTGAAAAGATCTGACCGTTGGATGAAGCCAAATCGATCTCAGCCGTCCGTTGCTAATGGATTAAATATTGGGTTGGCTGAACCAACTGAAGCTGGCTTGGCTGAGCTGTTTGACTGAACCAAGTGCTGATTGAACCCAAGCTGGATTGAACTCAGGGCTGAAGCTGACTGAACCAGGGCCGAATCTGAAATTGAACCCATTTGCTGAAGCTGATTCAACCCAAGGCTGACCAAACCTAGCTGCTTGGCTTGACTGGACCAGAGCTGGAGCTTGGCTGGAACTGGACTGAGCTGGATGTACTGGCTGAACCAAAAGGCTGAATCAAAGGGGCTGACCGAACCGCTGAAGTTGGCTGGGCCAAATGAATCCACGCGCAGCCAAACAAAAGGGACACACGCAGAGCTAGGGCACTTCATCGACTCCACACGCAGGCCAGCGGTGATCCTTCTCCTCCTTCTTTCTTCATCGTCGCCGCAAAGCTAGGGGTAGGGGTTCCAACCCTAGCCGGCCGGAGCTCCGATCAACCGAGACGAGGGGTTCTCGTCTCAACGATCCACGTCCACCTCTTCTCTTTCGGGGTTCGGAGAGAAGAGAGTAAAGGTTCTCTTTCGGGGTTCGGAGAGACGCCATCCATCTTCCTTCACCGTACGCCACCGGACGAAGCTAGGGATTTGGGGGTTCCGAGCTCTAGTCGACTCTATCCGCCTTCCTTCACAGTCTTTCCTCCATTTTCATCACCGGCGACCACAAGCTAGGCTTTGGGGGTTCCGAGCTTCAGCCAAACGTAGCCGTCGCAGCCATCCATCTCCACCGCACGCCATCGATCAATTTCTTACTGCATTTCTTTAGTTTTCTTGTCTTTCCAGCAATTCGTTCAATTTTCTTTGCAGCAATTTCTTCAGCAGTTTCATTAGATCCGGCAGCCAGTAGTTCTTCGGAAATTTCCAGCAATTCGATCACTTCTGGATAGATTTTCTTCAGCAGAGTTCATTTCAGAAATTCTATTTCCAGCTATTCTTCCTTCACAGCTTCTTGATAGCAGCTTGTGACAGTTGCAGTTTCAACTGCATTAGATCCGGCAGCCATTCTGATTTAGTTTGTTGATTGTTTGATAATTGAATTTGATTCGAGTTGTATGGCTGTTTTGAGTGATTGTTTGTATTAGATGGATTTTTCCACAAATCAAATGGCACTTGCTTTTGTCATTTTTATTCATGCCCATGTAGTGTTTGGTTAAATGCCTGTTAGAATAATTTTCTTCAATTATGATGTTCCTAGTTGCTTAACTCATGTTTGTGTTGTTCTTCCTATAGATTTAAGTTTCATGTTTTCATTACATGCAATTAGGTTAGGAAATTAAATTTCTTTAATGTTGTAGGTTTTTGTTCAATGCTTAATTTTGTTGATGCTTAATTTCTAGTTGTTCTTTTCTTTACCGCAATTGTAGTCAGACTAAATTAGATTTCATTATCTGTACTGTCTTTCCTTAATTAGACTAGATTTCATACTTGCTCTGCTATTCATTTCGTAGTCATAGCTCTCAAATCCAAAACCCAGTTCATATCCAAAACCCAAAAGCAATAAGATTCAACTATGAGAATTATCATGCACCAATTACATTCGTTGGGAGACGACCCGAGTTACTCTATGCTACATTAGTTTAGAGGAATTCGGTACTTAAATTGTATTTGAAACCGTGACACGACTGAAGCGGTTATCAGCAATTTTGCGATTCGCCACTTCAAGACTAGTAAATCTGAACCACACCCTCAACTTTAGGGTTTTAAGGGAATAACCCCCTTAACTTTCTGGTATTTTACATTTACTCTTTTACTCTTCTTCCGACTATTAAGAATAACAATATAGCCCCCGGAGCAATGGTGTAGCGGCAGGGCGACTTCTTAGTTTTTCAGACATTTAAGGATCGAGTTTCAACTTCGATGAATTAATAGATGAATTTTTCTTAATGGACGGTTGATCCAAGAACGTTAGGCTGATGGGTCATCCACTGTGAATACTTCCCTATTTACCTAGTGACAGGTGGAAAATTTTTGTAGGGTCGGGTCGGTCTCCCTTAGGATTTATTTGGATAAGTTGGATACTTGGTGCAAACTAAAAAATTAAGGTTAATCTTGATTATATAGTCGAATGATGATTATTAATGTGATATGAATTAACTGTTGGTTTAGGGTGCACAGTCACAGGTATTAGGTACCAAACCATGCCTTTGTTGTGCGTTAAAAATGCCACGGGGTCATCCCTGACTAATATTAATACCTCATTAATACTAAGATATATTTCATAAGTTTCTATATTTTGTTTCTTTTAGTATACATGCGACAAGGATTATATTTTGACTTATTCTCAAAATATGATTCTACATTATCCTAGTGTTGGAAATTGTGTAGATGCTTAGTAGTGTCGTTAAGTGTAGAAATGTTTACATATGAAAATGAAGGCAACAAATACCTCTATTGTATAAAACCATATTTTCATTAGGAGGATGAAGAGAAAATATGTCCTAACCTCAGGATAAATCCATCTTTGATACCAAGTGAAAACGTAGGAAAATGGTAATGTCAGTAAGGAGAACATTTACAGCCAATTTATATGACTTGTGACTATGAGAGCCTTTCCTAATGACTAAGTACTCTATGTGGAACTAATCTATATATTCTCATTATTATTATCATCAAGCCATGTTTCTTTCTATTTGGGTTCTACTGCGCAGATCTTATCCAAACTCTAGGGTTGCTAACCCTTATAATATTGGAATCCAGAGTTCAGACAAAAATGTTTAATATGCCATAAAGTTTAGGTGGCATCCAAATCCAATAGTTTTTAGAAATGTGACCGTTGGATTAAAACAACTGATTTAAAATAAAAAATTGGATAAGTGATCACTATTGTATTCATTCCTATCACTTTGAAAAGTACACATACTTTTTGATGGGTACACATTTACATCTGTGAATCTTCTTTCCAGCTTATTAACGTGCTTTGTTATATTTGTGGTGAGCAAAAATAGTCTCTTAGGGTTGTACCAACTGATCAAACTATACTGATTCCTTGTTATCAATTCCATGATCAAGAACTAAGTCAAAATTAGATTGATAAGCTGGTAGAGCACACCATATTGGAAGAAAGATGATGAATTCTGGTGCATGCTAGCTTTTCTCAGGCTTTAACCCTGCAATATACATTACTAGTGACGGTATGTTAAACTATCATTGGCAGATAACGATTAAATTATGCTCCTTTCAAATTTTCATTTGAGATATTGCAACAATTATTATCCGTTTCACATACAGTTCACAATGGCAATTACATTTCCAGGTTTTATTAGCTGAACAGGTGGACAGAGTTCAAATTACCCTTTTCTTCCTTTGGAACTTGCTATGAGTTTGTTTATCAGTTGAATGTTTAGATCTTGCTATCGATACCCTTGTTTTTTTTAAAAGTAAAATAAAATTCCCATTGTTCATCAAAATGTGGGAAATGACGATATATGGATCATAAATTATGGCATGATCGGACAATTACTGTGAATAATATAAGGGTTAGGTTTCGACTCGCTCCTCTAAAGCTGATAATCTGGCCCCCTAGAATATATTTTTATAAATAAATAAAAATAATTTAATAAAAAAATAAATATGAAAAAATATAATTTAATATGTAATAAATAAGAAAAAATATAATTGGGATTAGATATTTTTAATAATGATATTAAAAATTATAAAAAAATTTATAATAGATTTATATATTTTTATAAGTTAAAAAATTAATTTAATATAAAAATAAATAAGAAAGATACAATTTAATATGAAATAAATAGAAAATGATATAATTTAATAGAAAAATAAATAAGAAAGGTTAAAATTAGAAAAGAATATTAAATTAAAATTTTTAACTTTTTAATTTTTTTTTTAAACAGTTGACTATTTAACATTACCTTTTGAATATTTGTCTTAGTACTTTACATATTTATGGTACACCACATAATTATCTGGGTATCTGTGTATATGAAGCCATCTGAGGGAACCGTTTATGCAGGATTTGGGAATTGATCCTTCCAAAGTGATAATTCCCAACCCGGCAACACTAAAGTACACTGAGTTCTTGCTTGCAACCGCTGCTCGGAAAATTGAAGGGGGAAGGCTTTATGCATTCTTAGGTAAAGAGCACCAACCACATCTGAAAACTGAAGGAATGGTCATCCGTACAAGAGGAGTGGATTGACACTTGTTCCTCCACCAGTTTTTAGGTATGTGGATACCTACAAGCAATCATCAATTGTTTTTTATTTTCGCCCATAATTTAACACTAGACTATTGTTGGTCCAAACTCCAAACCCGTACTAGATATTTACCCTAAACTTATTTGTAGTGCTTACTTTTGCGTCTCTTTTCTATTGTCTAGGAATCTGCCACGCAACTAGAAGATTTGCTTGATAATCTGAGTGTCTAATTGACTGGTGGCGGGGAGCTAGAAATAACAGAGAAGCTTTACTGCCAAGCTATGACTACAATTGAACTTGAGTTTTTTAATTCCAAGTCTATCGTCCAACTGGTGGTGTAGTTCCCTTCACCAAAATGCTTGATAAGGAATCTCAACTGGTTATTTTTTCTGATTTTGACTCGACATGCACGGTGCTCGATTCCTGTGACATTAACTCCTTACTGCATCCAAAGCTAAAACTTTGATACCGATTTCCATATCTTGTACCTCGGTGTGATAAAGAAGCAAAGGGTGGTTGTAGGGGAAGACTCAAACCCATGGAAAGGATTACCAGGTGTTCTCTACACTGCTTCTAGCTGGACAGAAATGCAAGGCATAAATTTTGTCTATCTTTCAGCTCTTTCCTTGTGTTAAGAGTTACTCTCAGTTTCTCAGATGTTTAAGGATGGATAAGTTTTACGAATCAATGAACTCGCATTTGGAATCTAAAACAACGTGCAAAATCACTCATTTCAGTTTTGGGCGTTTTTAGCCAAGAAGGTGGAGAAAACTGAACCATTCCAAGATTCATTCGTATGGGTGGAATCATATCCCAGTGCATTAAACACGCACATTGATATATTGCTATAGTTTGCCAATCATGTCAGAACTCGATGTCGGTAATTGATGCGTGCCATAAAGATATGAGATTGAGATTCTTTGCCGCGGGCAAGGTGCAGTTGCAGGTGCAGTAGCCATGGGGTAAAACCACGGGCTGCAGGTCACACGCCACTCTCTGCTCGCCTCCCGTGATGTTAGACACCAGAAGTTGGACCATCATAAAGGTGATAAAAATTGCTTCTCCGCGGTCCAAGACAAACAAAGAGTCGGTGATCAACCACAGCTTCATCAACTTCAATTACTATATTCAACTATTCTCCGCATTTGACCGAGAGAGAGAAGAGCCAATCTTTCCGCTGTGGTCAATAGCAAGCTCCAAAATTAACGAATGATTCCTGATTTCTTATCTTATTGCCAGAGGATGGAAGCGGCAAATACGTAGCTTCCCTCACCCGTCTGAATCCGCGTCCAGCGGGTAATAAAGCCAGATCATTTCCCTTCCTTTCGCCGTCCTTCGCCCCCACCCTCGCTGTCTCTCTCGCCCACTTCGCGTGCGGCGGTTGAGTGGGAGTAGAAGGCGCTTCCACTGAAGGGGATATGGTCGGTGGCGGCCATTTGTTCTTGGATCTGGATTCTTTTGTGCGGCCCTCGGTACGTGTTTTTTAGGGATCGAGAGTTTCGCGACATTGTTTGTGTTGATGATCGTTGAGCTCGGTGACTCCGCTGGAAGTGTTCTTGATTCTCCTACAGTCTAGCTTTTTCAGTGAGAAATTTCAGTGGTGATTTAGCTTTGTATTGTTGTTTCAGATAGCTTTATTTGTTTCTTCTCTTTGCAAGCGCTTTCTTTCTTCCTCATCCTTCTTCTTTCATGTTGTCTGTCTCATCTTTCTTAAGGATGGTAATTCCGGTTAAATGGGGTCTGGACACAAGCTTTTGCCATTAATGTCGGGCATTCATTTCTTGCAGCTGCTAGAGGCTATTCCAATACCATAAAGAAGTCGATATATCCTGCTGTGGAGGATATGGGGAAACAAGTAAGCACTTGCATTTTTGTGAAGAAAGTTTTTTCTTTTTTCTTTTTCTTCTTTCTTTTCCAGTCTGATTTGCATCTAAACACAGATAACAAATGGACAAAGGAGTAGTCGCCTCGACGAAATATCTGGCAGAACTCCGGTGAAAATGCTAATATCACAGGAAATGTGTGGTGATTCGGAGTCTACAGTGAAGCCACCAAGTGTTATTGCGAGATTAATGGGTCTTGATTCCATACCAGTGCAGAAATGGGAGACGATCAAGGAGAAAGTAAGAAGCAATAGCTATCTTAGCAATGGTTTGGCCAGTGAGCTACATCAATGCAAACACAACCAGGAGGAGTATGTTGATGTATATGAAGTAGAACAACCGACCAAGGATATTTGGATCGATGAGCAGTCTGTGCGGAAGGCAAGATTAGTCGAGAATTCACATAAGATGAGAACAGTCCTTGTTAGGGAGAAGTTTCTTGAAGCTAAACGCTTGGCTGCTGATGGCAAGCTTCTTGATTCTCAGGAGTTCCAAGATGCAGTCAAAGTTCTGAACTCGAACAGAGATTTGTTTATTAAATTTCTGGAAGAATCAAACTCAGTGTTCACAAAACAACCTTGGAAGCCACAGAGCCTCTCTGTACCTCCACCTTCTCAGACAACTCCTATAACTGTGCTGAAACCTTCCCATACCATGGACAGGAAAGGAAACCAGTCCACGGGGAAACAGCTTTTATCGGTTTCTGATGCGAGTATAGGAAAGGTAAGTAGGCGTTATTGGAGCACTGGTTTCTGTGAGCCAAAGCATGATGCCTTGTCTCAACGAACAAGAATAGTCGTCCTAAAGCCCAGCAATTTACAGACATTGCAAGTCGCACACAGATCTAGTCGAGATCTGATCGCTGCTGATGAATTGGTGGTAAGTTCAAGAAAAGAACTTGGGGAGGTAAGTGACAAGGAGGAAGAAACCCCCCTATCTAGCATCAGAAAAGATGAAGCTTTGTCTATGTCAGTATTATCGACCGGATACATTGGTGATGAGAGCTCATTCAATAGGTCAGATTGTGTGTATTTGGAAGATGATGTTGGCAGTACAAATGAATCTGATGCTGCAACTTCAGCTACAGAGTGTTCATGGGATTACATCAATAAAATTAGTAGTCCATTCTCGACATCATCCTTTAATCGGACATCACCTTCTCCTGAATCATCAGTTATTGTAGAAGCCAAGAAAAGGCTTTCAGAAAGGCTAGCAGCTTCTGTGGCATCCAATGGTCATCTCCGAGAATTTAGACATGTAAGAACCACAAGCACCTTACGAGAGATGCTTGCCATTCCCGAGTCAGCAAAGAAAGGAAAAATTGATGAGGACCTTACTCATTCTAATAAACCATTTGGAGCAGAAGATACCCTGAATGCACCCTCAGCATTATTCCCTACATTTGAAGAAAATTCCCAGCGGAATTCGTCGAGATCTTCTTTGCCTCATGGAATCGACGAGTTCAATGTCGGGCCCTCTGGGTCTTCAATGGTCGAACCCACTGTTCGAACAGTGGTTCCCAAGTCAAATAACAGGAAGTTATCATTCAAGGACAAGGTCTCAAGTTTTTTCTTCTCCGGAAGTAAAAATCCTAGCAGAGACGAGCTTTCTGGAGCTGCCTCAGTCCCTGATGCGATATCATCCTTCAGTGATACTTTTGTACCACAGACCGACCAAGGTAGTTCCGATGAATCATACGGTAGATCAACTGAAATGTCGATGCTTCCTGAGGTAAGACATTCATCCTCCTTGATTACATTCTGGCTCGAATTTTCTTTCATATCTGCATGCAATCTGTCAAAGATTTACCAAATCATTTTATTTACTCCCCTGAAATTTGGTGTGCATGATCTGCAGGGTGTTCCCAAAGAACAATCCAGAAATTTCACTGACTTCCAGGATAAATCCGGCCATAAATCAACTTCAGAAGACTTGCTATTACTCGATGCTGAGAATAGTTTGTCGGTGTCTTTTGGAGGGACCATTGCTGCACGTTCACGTAAGAATTGCATAACTAGTCTTGATTCTAGTGGCGTATAGTGCTTAGTTCTAATTCATCAGCAGTGTGTAGGTCTCCACTGATCAAATCCATTCGGCCCTCCTACTTGGACTTATCATCAACAAAACCTTCAAATCCTTTTATGGTTTTCACCAAGGCAGACGAAGAGTACGAACAGTTTGCATTCCTCCAGAAACTGCTCTCTTCCTCCGGAATGAACAGCAGTAACCAAATGCTTTACCGTGGGTGGTATTCACTCGATAGCCCTTTGAATCCATCTCTACTGAATGAGAAATCCCAGGCGATGCACTCGAGCCGGAGGCTGTTGTTCGACTCCGTAAACACAGCATTGTCAGACATCTGCCAGTCCGCATTGCTCGCCGCATATCCATGGACCCCAAGGCCAGTTCACAGACCCGGGATAGAACACCACGACGGCGATCCCACAATGGCAGAGCAAGTCTGGGCAATCGTTAGAAAAGGGTCGAATGGCGACAAGTGGATATCAAAGGATCCCTGTTCTAATAGCAATACGTTAGATAGGTTGATGGCGAAGGAAGAGGTCGCAGGGAGGCAATGGGATGCAACAAGGTGGCTGGAGGTATGTGAATTCAGCAAGGAGATTGGCGGGAAGGTGTTGGAGGAGTTGGTCGAAGAATTACTTTCTGAATTATCCCTTAGTTGAAGGTTGTCATCGTCTGGTCCTGTAACATGTGTCTGTATTATCAGATAATTGGTGCTGATCCAGTAATGAGAGCTCTGTTTTTTGTAATCATCTGGAAGGCCAACTGTGGTGCGTATAATTAATTAAATAAATAGAGAGATTCTCTGACGGACTGGTGGTAGTTGACATTTCAGGAGAAGGAAGAGGACAAGGAGGTCGAAACAAAGCTTGTGGAAGCATGTGGAAGATATATAGAGATACGAGCTTCGAAGCAATTTTAAATGTTTTTTTAAATTGAACATTTTCTTTAATGTTCTCATGTCTAGAGTCATACCCAACATCTTCTCGCCCACATTGATTTCCCTTCAACGTAATATCGTTGTGCTCCCATAGAAAGAATTTGCCTTCAATTCTGCAAGAAGGAACGGGACAAATGCCAGAGCAGCAACAATAAACACTCAGAAACACATGGGCAAGCAATCTCAAAGCACGGGCAAATTGGCACGGGCATGGACATCGTAAAAAGGAGATATAAGCAGCATGATACCTGCAGAACTCCACATGGACACGAGTCCAGGACAATGGCAATAAATATGATACAAGCGACTAGACATCTTTTTTTTACCTGCCAACATGTTCTACAATATCAGCTTCAGTTCCGAATCTACTACTGCTTACAGGATATGTCACCATCTTCCTTGTCCTGTATCCGTCTTAAATGCGGGGGTTTGGATCCACAGAGACTTGTGAGAATTCACTTTGGTTGTGCCCATACTGCGACAAAGTATAATGCTATTCAATGCGATGTACGAATCGTGTAACAAGAAAGAAATGCAAATGAAGGCGTCAAAATTGAGCACCATCGGAGAAAGTCAGAAAGAGTTGTGGGTATTGTGGCAAAAGAAGGAACATGTAGGTTTCATAATCTATAAAACATCAGAGCATTTTATTTGTGAGAAGTCTAGCAACTGTTCGTGACAAAATATTCAAAATATGCCTATGAATCATGGTTGCAAGCATGAGTTATTTTTCCTCGAGAAGAATCAATATTCCGCACTGATTAAGTTCATTAAAAGATTTTTCAAGAGTGGAGATGATGTTGTCTCCAATAATCCAAAAACTTTAGCTTTTAACATTTTGAATGATCTATCTTGCTTTTATAGATGTTTACCACACTAAATTACATGATACATGCCTAGGAAGTTAGTCGACAATTTCAATTAAACATACAACTTTTCTCTAGTCTATAGGGGGAAAAAAAACAAAGTGCCTACTTCCATTAAATCGAGCATCTAACGGATAGGTTAGTCAAATTGGTACACAAAATAAGCCAAAAAGGTGGAGAAAAATGATATTGATGTGTCCTTTGCTATTCTTCAAAAGACTATCTATTGGTGATTTAATTATGTATGCCAGTGTGACAATTGCCCATTGACCAGTTCATTCATGTTGCCCATCATGGGGGATAGAATTCCATATTTCATTTCTCTTTGCCTTCATAACCTTGTAGTAGTTTTTTTCCCCTCACTATCATGGCACCGACATAATTAATACCAGGCATCGGCTTAAAATAATCATTGGCTTCCATAGTAAACAATACCCTGATCTCTTAAAATGATGATTCCCAAACATCAACTGATGGAGTATTCATCTCTTAAAGAATTAGCCTGATTGTTACTGAATTAGCTTACTCCATCATATCGAGTGATGGTCTTCAACTAGTTCCAAGCTCTAATTTATTGGTGCAACCCAAACCCCTTATGCAAAAAATTACTGTTTTCATCTACAGTTACAATCATTCATTGTAGGATCCATAAGTTATGTTGAAATCAAGATTGATCTCTTGGAGATACAAACATCTTAGTTTCTCAGATATAATATGGATGTTATGTAACTATGATATCATTAAAACCCAGCCAGTATATCAATATACCAATCCATAGCACTCATTTTCATATAACTCCCTAATGTGGAATGAGCCTACTATGTTAATTGTTCAGCTCATCATATGGAAACAGTTGTTTAGCAGAACCACCTAAGGTTGTGCACCCTTTGCATAACTCTAGGGTACTTTCATTTAAGTATCATAAATAAAACAAGCATAGAACAATGAAAGCCATGGCGCCAAAGTACCTTCTGTCTCATCGTAGAACTCCAATTGTCATAGTAGGATCTCCTGATGCCAATTGAGGCAGATGGCGCCACCCCTTTTGGATCCAAAAGTGGTTCTCTAATTACAACGAAATCTTCATCACTGTCGTATGAAACCCTTCTACGAGTAGCCATGGCACGCAATATCAGTGTTAACAGAAGTGAGAGAGCCTGTTCCACAGAAATAAGGATTGAATTTTTTTTTTTTGTAGAAATAACATATACTAGAACACAAGCATGAGCAGTGACATTTTTAATAATTTCACGGAATATGCACCGCAGGGATTACAATTCATATGGAGAAAAAAATAATATATTATGCCCAGGCCTGATTTAATTCAAGAAGTGATGAATCTTCTCTAAATGCCTATAGATGTTTTAGCCATCCATAAATTAATGTAGGACCAATAATTAATGATACAATATGAGATTAGATGATTATATTGACCAAGTCTCAAGCACGTAGGAAGTACCTGTCATTAATAATTAGAATTACAATATTAAACATCCACCAATTAGATACTTGCCTGGGTAGCAATGACACAAACAGCAACCCATGTGAAAATATCCATGTTATCTTCTATAAATGCTCGTAGATGTTTTAGTTCTCCAGTGGAATCATACGGAAGTTCCTGTCAAATAGAATTAGACATCATTGCTAGACATTAACATAATACTAACAATCAACTCTAATTCAAATGCTCACCTCTTCCCAGTGCCTGTTTAACACTAGCTGCCCCACTACAGCCACTTCTAGTACAATAAGGATGACGGTTAAGACTGCATGCTGTCATCCATCTAAGCTAAGGAGATAATATGCAACGTATTTGACAAGAATATTATGATATTATTGTGCTCGAATCCTATATTTTCTAGTAAATATACAGAGGCAAAAGTGAGGACAATATGCATATCAATGTGTTTTCCAGAGCAACTAAACTCGATGAAAACTTTGGCACTTGCACTGCTGAGAAAAAAAATCCAATGAACCAGGCACTTTAAAATTAAAGACGAATTATTTACACAGAATATTCACGGTTAACGATTATTTACTTAAGATTTAAGCCAAACATCAATTTATTAAAGATTTTCTTTTTAGGAATTGTCTTACAATTATCTAATTTATTTCTGATTAACTAACATTTTGGGGCTCAGCAATTAGTGCTGTGGTAGCATCCCAAAGAAAATCTAACAGAACAATGAAGAGTCTCAGTGATTATTAAAACACATTAGTGCTCCTGTGAAATAAAATTGTTGTACCATCTCTAAAACTCCAACAGCATTGAACAGAATTTTATTTTTATTGAGGATTTAAGGCATTAAAGAAAGCCATTGTATGACTCCCTAAAAGGCATAAAAAGGTTAGTCTTTGTCTTTCCTAAGAATAATAATTTGCATGAAGTTCGGGAAGAGAGGCAAACACTTACGAAGGAAGAGGGAAGCAGGGGTGTAATGACTCTAGCCAAGCCAACTTGATTATGTTCAAGTTTATTCATTTGCTTATCGAACTTGTTTAGTAAAATTTTTATTGAGCTCAAGCAGAGCTTGAGCTTTTTAGTAAGCTCAACTAGATAAATTATTGTCCTTATAATATAGTTAAAAAAAAGCAATAATCTAATATATTTTCTCATTTTCAACACAATATACATAAATTTGAAATTACAAAAAAAGGATAATATTATTCTTTAGCTATTTGAATAAAAACATAAATAAAATAAGATTATTATTCATAAATTGTTATGATCTTTGTTCATGAATGTTAACAAGCCAAACTAATTAGTATTTGAGCTAGTTGTTCATTTAATATATTTTCCACTACCCAATAACCATAAATGAACTCTTATGGAATTGGGTACCAAATTTGTTCATGAACAAGCTATTCATTTACATCCCAAGAGGGAAGTACGTGGTAGTCACCATCATGGTCCTTGCCTCTATGGTTTTTTGTCATATCTCTATCGCCATTGCCAACTCACCAACATTGTCTTTTTTAGGTGTTCCTCCCTAAGGTTAAGTTCTTGCACATTGCTCCCTTGTTTGTTGATAAAGAAACCACTTTTTCTTCAGCTTGCATCTGTTAAGAATGTCATTAGCATTCATCCTGAGCTAAAAATGAACTCTGCATGAGATTCATAGATGTGTTACATTAGTTGTAGTTTGCTTGGTTTAACATTACTTATAGTTTCCTTGTTGATTGTAAATTCCTTTGCAATCTTATATATCTAAGAAGTATCACACAAAATCACATAAATTGAATCACTTTTTTGAGACTTGGATAGTTGTATCTCCACCATATTGATTCATATAGCAAGAACCACTTGAACACAACCATTCAACATAATAAGCCATTTGAAATAGCATATCCTCTACAAGCATATCTTCTATTTTTCGCCATATTGCACAACGATATAACATAACTAGCCACCTATGATCCTGTCGATGAGCGAGGTGGCGCTGAGAACTGCTCCTGTTGGCGCCTTACCTGTAAGAAAGATGACCGTCAGCAATCCACCGTAATATAGTTACTTTTAAAGCACTTCTCTTTTTTGAATTTCAACTTGTGTTCAACTTCATGTAGCTGCTTCATAAACCCCCGTTCAACGTCGATTATTTTCATTTCCACTTGGAGTTTCAATTTTTGTTCAGTTTTGAGTAACCGCTTCTTCAGCTTCTCAGCTTCGATGATCTTCTCCTTCTCAGCGTTCTTGATCCTCTCCTTCTCAGCTTCGATAAAATTCTTCTTCTCACGTTCAAGCATCTCGATTTTAGCATTTTTATCTCGAACTATTTCTTCCTGGTTCCTCATGTATGCTGGAAGATATTCACTCACCTTGGTAGAAAGGTATCTTAACTTTTGCACAGTTTTATCAAAAGGGAAAGAAGGCGACGGGCTGGTCTTCAGCTTCTCCAATGTCTCTGTGATTTCATTGAGGAAAAGGGCACCGCTACTCTACCGTCCGCCATCGATGGACGCTTCGCAGCTTGCCCTTTTCCTCAAAGAAATCACAGAGACATTGGAGAAGCTGAAGACCAACCTACCGTCTTCTTTCCGTTTTGATGAAACCGTGCAAAAGTTAAGATACCATTCTACCAAGACGAGTGAATATCTTCCAGCATACATGAGGAACCAGGAAGAAATAGTTCGAGATAAAAATGCTAAAATCGAGATGCTTGAACGTGAGAAGAAGAATCTCATCGAAGCTGAGAAGGAGAGGATCAATAACACTGAGAAGGAGAAGATCATCGAAGTTGAGAAGCTGAAGAATCGGTCAGTCAAAACTGAACAAAAATTGAAACTCCAAGCGGAAAAGAAAATAATCGACGCTGAACGGGGGTTTATGAAGCAGCTACACGAAGCTGAATGCAAGATGAAATTCGAAAAAGAGAAGTGTTTTAAAAGTAACTATATTACGTTGGGTTGCTGACGATCATCTTTCTTGTAGGTAAGGCGCCAACAGGAGCAGTTCTCGGCGCCACCTCGCTCTTGAGAGTCCACCTCGCTCATCGACAGGATCATATTTGGCGCTAGAAGGAGGGCATTTCGCCTGATCAAGAGCGCAAGATGGAAGATCCCGACCGAGTGACAGTGTCAATCACGCCAGCAGAATACGAGTTCCTGATGGCAGCCTGAGCTCAGAAAACCCGCCAATTGCCTCTGCACGCAAGTAGCCCGACTACCCGGGTTCCTGAGCCCTCAGCCATGGGCCACTCAGTAGGTCGAGGAAACGTCGTTCGACCAGAAGGCGCATCAACCCCGTTTCCCCCTGCATTCTACCGAGCCAGAGGTGATGAGGCTCATTCCAACCCTGCTGAGGCATCCGCATCCAGTCAAACGCACCGACAGCGTCCGGATAAGGGAAAGGGTCTGGCCGACCCCCCGCCGTCCAAGCCCTATAGTAGTGCAAGAAAATAATAATCTGACACACCTAAATTTTCATGTATTATGAAAGTTACGTTTTGAAAGGATGAAGCGTAAATTAGCCCTAAGACTTAGCATAATAAAAGTAGATACCTATATCTAGGCATGACATAAGTGTTAAAGGAACTAATAGCAGGATAGGCCACCTTAGCTCCTGAATAAGATGGCGCCAGTAAGTGGTTAACATTACACAAAATTTGAAATTTCCTCCTACTTTGAGTTCACCAAGAATACCATGGAGGCAGAACCATAACCGATGTTAACACAACATGTTTCTGACTATGTTTGGTTCCTCTGTAACAAAAATAAAAAAACATAAAAACATAAAATTCGAAGTAATAAACAATCAACCAACCAGTGCAATAAGTGAGAGCCAAAAAAAAAAACTTCGATCAAATCGAATCCGGAAAAACAATCTGAAAGTTAGAATTACACACGGATATCATGATCAACTTGAAGGATACGAAACAGAGGCAGCATCCATAAACCGTCTCAGCTGCCAGATACCCAATCAACGAAATCAAACACATCAAAATCCCAACACCCATCGAAACGCACACGAACCTGTTCTCCCATCCGAAATTAATTTTAAAAAATCAACAATAATAAAAAAAATTCAAACAGAAGAAACGCGCAAACAACAGAGAAAAGCGCGATTGGAGCTCACCAGGGCGCGGGGAGATCTGGGAGGTCGAAGCTGAGGTAATCATTGCGACGCCAACGATTGAGCACCCACAGGGAGTAGATCAATACGGAGGCGCCGACGAAGGTCTGTAAGAAGTGCAAGAACTTGAGGGCGAAGGCAAGGCAGCTCCGGCAAAAGCTGGGACGCATCTCTTCTCCCTCTTTCTCCTTCCGCTCCCTCCTCCCTATCAAAGAGCGGATCGAGAGCCCTAAAAATGCTCGGGCGACGCCGCGATCGCTTCGGTTTCTTCGGAGATAAGAGAAGAGGAAAACTCTGAAGATGATTGGAGAGAGACAGCGCTCCGTCGGTTACCCGTGTTTGAAATGCAAGAAAGAAAAGCTGGGACCACTTGGCTCGACCAATAATTCATGACCCACGTTATGGAAGTGAATAAATAATAATAGATATTTTTTTAGGAGTTTTTTTAAAAAATAATTTAATTTTTTCAAAAATTATGTAGGGGCTTTCCGTAAAGCGGCTCGAAAATTTTTAATTTTTAGATATTATAGAATGGAAAGTGATATATTGCCAGTTTCCGGAACGACGATCAAAAAATATTGGTGGTGTCCGATCATCGATCGGACGACTCGCCGGCGATCACCGACGAGTTGGTACACGGGTACAGGGGAGATCCCGGTACAAAGGATCCGGTCTAGATCATTTCCAGACCGGATCTTCTGTACCGAGATCTCCCCTGTACCCGTGTACCAACTCGTCAGCGAGTCGTCCGATCGATGATCGGATACCACCAATAATTTTTTATCGTCGTTCCGAATAAGATGATATCCTCGGAGAACGGTGAACCCGTCGGGGTATCACCGCAATTGTGATGTTACCGTATTCACCGTCGAATCCGATGAGACGTCTGATGCGACAATTCGACGGGTTCACCGTTCTCCGAGGATATCATCTTATTCGGAACGACGATAAAAAATTATTGGTGGTGTCCGATTGTCGATCGGACGACTCGCCGGCGATCGCCGACGAGTTGGTACACGGGTATAGGGGAGATCCCGGTATAGAGGATCCGGTCTGGAAATGATCCGGGTGCTCGAAAGTACAGGTCACGATGAGTGCCCAATGTGCAGAGATGTCTCGAAATGATCCGGCTGTTGGAAAGTATGTTCTTCATACCTCACCCCACACTCTTTTTAAAATAATATAGTTGTTCTGAAGTACACTCTTCAATATTATAATCTTCTTTGTCTATTATAATAATTACGAAATTATAAATGTTAAGATGTTTATCATTGTTATAATATAAATATTATTAAATAAAATAATTTGAATTGCAATGGTTATAATTTTGTAATTGTTACACCATTAAATTTACATTATAATAACTATGTAAATATTTTTAAACAAGTTAAATATTAGATGAACAGTTAAATCTATAACATATATTCTCAACTATTAAATAATTATTATAACATGAATATTAAATAATTATTATAACATAAATATTAAATGAATCAATTAAATTCACATTATATTAATTATGAAATTACATACTTTTGTGACTATTACAATTAGGAATAGAAATAGGCTAGGTGGCCTGTCAGGGGCTTATGGCCTGACGTGTATTTAGCTTGGCCTATTTAAAAATAAAATGATCTCGTTTGAAAACATGTTTTACTTATTAAGTCAGACTCATGCTCAATATAAAGACTATCAAGCCTGACAGGCCGACCTGAACATGTTAAAATTATATTATATAAATTGTCAAAATGACTTAATAAAATATTCGAACCTTAATCTTCTTAGAAGAAAAACCTTATCTACCACCTTACTTGCCAATACAACATAAATTTCTTTTAATTATAATATACATATTTTATATATTTATGGTATCTTTAGCTAATTTGTTAAATTAATATTTTAGATAACTGAATTAAATTACAGATTCTGTAAATAGGTCGTAGACCAGGCCAAGCTTAAACCAAGAACAAAACCTATAACAGGTCATACACCAGATTCAGACCAATTTATTATTATACAAGCCCAACCTGTTAATAAAAACCTAGTCTGACATTTACCATCCCTATTTACAATAAACCCAACCATTCGAATTTAATACATATGATATGAAAAAATAATTATGTTATTTGATATATAGATAAATGGGATGAGAAGTCTTTTTATATACACTTTTTTTAAAAATAACTTATTTTTATTGATAATCTATATATTCAATTTTTCGAATCATAATCCAACGGATCCATGCGATCCCACAAAAAAATTTGCATTCACCACAAAAATAAATTGAGAAATACGGTCAACATTCTTAAATTTATGAACTCATTAAAAAACTTCTATAATATACCACAATTAAATTTCAAATTTTAAATATCTGATTCCTACCTGTTGCACGTACTTCCGAGAGCAATTCCAATAAAAAAAAAGGGCCCTTCTTCATTATTGCCCTTATCAAATTACCCCTCCAACGACTTTCAACTCCAGCTACTTTTCACAACGGCCCAGGAGCAAAGAGTGAGTTTTAGCTTGAAGGAAGGAGATTCTCAGTTGGTTTCTCTATTGGCAATTAGAGTTTCTTCCTGGTCCTCCATAGTAGAAGTACTGCCCCCAGTCACTATTGTTTCCGTTCTGCTTGTCGTAGCAGTTTGACTGCTCCGTGAACGATCCAACCCCCGTCGGAGCCCTTAGATTGTTAGAGCCATCGACTATCTGAATGTTCCTGAAGTAGCTCGCTTTGCCGTACCCTTCTTCAGCGAAATGGCCACTGCCCATCTCAGTAGAAGTGTGCTCCCCGTCTGGATCCGAGTTCACGACCTCCCCTCCCCATTCGATCATGGACGCACTGTCGGCGAGGTACGAGAAGAGGAAAGACGGCCAGTAGCCCAACACATGATCCCTCCCAAATTGCATCCACCAGTTCCCGTCCTTGGGATCCTGCTCAGTTTCATACAATCATGTTATTACCACTATTTCAATAGATAATTTTGGTGGCATTGCATGTGAACTGGGAATCTACCTTCCAAATGTTGGCCCAGACCCAAAGAATAACGCACCCAAGAACCATACCAATATGCTGTTGGATATTATTATTATTATCTCTATTAGGTGGGCTTATTTGTAAGTTGCACAAGTAAATACAATCTGAGCCCTTAAAGTGAACTAACTTATGTTTATTGGGTTTCGGATTATTGGATGCGGGTTCAATGTATAGAACCCTTTAGACCAATCTGTTATTATCTATGGACTGATAACAGATTGGATTGCTATATAAAGGAGAGGTCCTCAAGGGTTTAGGTGATTTTATGACCTACTTTCTTGTTCCCCATTGACAAGAAATTTTACGGCGCCGTCAAACCTAAGCCTGTTGGAAGATCCTCCTTCTTCCTTCCGCTACATCTTCTTCCACAGGGATCAAGCCGACGACGCTACGACAAGGACGATGGCTCTTCAATCAGATTCCTTGTCATTCAGTTTATATTATTTTATTCTTGTCATGCCATAATTCGAAGAAACAATAGATCTATTATTATATGTCTTGTCTTTTCTCCTTAGAATTCTTATTTTATTTTTAGAATTCATGCGGTTAGGAGAAAACACAAGTTTTATCAATTGGTATAAGAGCCTTAGCTTTGTTTCTTCGTTTTTATGGCGATAAAGTTTAAGTTTTTTTTTCGTTGATTTATTGTATGTATGCTAGATTAAGTTTTCCTAGTATAATACAATTTTTATCGTCGAAAATTATGTAAAAGAAAAATTCTAGGATAGACCTGTTTTCTAAGTTTTTCATATTTTATGTGAAAAATGAAAATGTCGAAAAAAAAACCGTCAGATTTAACCTAATTTTTAGATTAAATTATGATGGTTTAATCGATCGACTTGGTCAATCAATCGATTAGCATGTCTAAAATTATGAACAGAATAAATTTAATTTAATTGATTGTACAAATTTATTTTAATCGATTATTATCTTAAATTTGTGATAAGATGAATTAAGAATTATATCGATTAAAATTTTTTAATTTTTTGTACAATGGATGAAAAGTTCTTTTATAGGAAACAATTTTTTTTTTCGCGTTAAAAGAAAAAAAAACTGTTTCAAAGAATGAATTAAAAAAAACGTTCGGAAACAGTAATTAAAAAAAAAAAAAAAAACTAACTGTTTCTGAATTATATATATATATATATATATATATATATATATATAAATAATACATTATATATATATTTTTACTGCATAAGGATAAAGAGATAAATAATATTTTTTTAATATTATTTAATTATAGAACCATAAAGAAACTTTAATTTTTAAAGGAGGGTTCTATATATCATTATATAATTACATATAGTAGACTTTTAAATTGATTGCGATAATTAATTGGGTAAACTAATTAATTATTATATGGTATCAATCGATTTATAAATCTACTTTTAGAATTATTAAGGTTGATAAAGAAATTATCTGTTCGGTTAAAATATCTAGAATTTTCTTGAGTCTATCTATACAATGTGCTACTAAGTTGAACTATTGTGTCGGCCCAAAGGAAGGCACCTTGGGTAGATTTAGTGTATTTTGTATTGATAGACGTATATCTATGCTAAGAGTAATCGGCCCAAAGGAAGATTACTTTTATGCCAGATATATGTTTAAGATAGTTTATAACTATTGAACAAAATTTATTTTTGTTCTGATCATGCACAAAATATGTCGGCCCAAAGAAAGGTATATTGCGTGGCAGATTAAAGTTGTTGTAAGCTATGGACCAATATATAACTCATATAAAGTGTCATATTATGTGCACAATGGGTCGACCCAAAGGAAGGCACATTGTGTGGCCAATTAAAGATTGAGTTATATCAGAGAGTACCGCTAACAAATTATATTTTAATCTACACTAAAATACAATGTTGTATTTGGTATCTCATAAGGAGCCCATTTAAATGCATTTAAAATTTTATTTATTTGCATAATTTTATTTTATATATATATATATATATATATATATATATGTTCTTGGCTTTAATTAAATCGTGAGCTTAAATAATTTTTTTTTCAGTGCAATCTGTAACTGCCAACATTAATAACATCCTAACATTAACTGGTTCGAATTTTGCTGAATGGAAAGAATACGTGATCGTAGTCTTAGGCTGCATGGACTTGGACTATGCATTAAGGAATGATCATCCCGCACCTTTGACCAGTGCTAGCACTATAGAGCAGAGGGCTGAATTTCAGCTGTGGGAGAGATCAAATCGCATGAGTCTAAGCATCATGAAGCTTTCCATACCGGCACAAATAAAGGGCTCAATAACAGAGAGTGAAGATACTAGGAGTTTCCTTAACCAACTAGCAGACCGATTTGCCTCAAATGAAAAGGTCGAGACTACCACACTTCTTACGAAGTTGGTAACCATGCAGTATAGTGGTAAAGGAAATATAAGGGAGTACATTATGGAGATGTCCAATATAGCGACAAGTCTAAAAGCACTAAAACTCAATATGTCTGAGAGTATGTTAGTGCATTTCGTCTTGATGTCTCTGCCTGCACGGTTCACTCCTTTTAAAATATCGTATAATACTCAAAAGGAAAAGTGGACATTGAATGAGCTTATTGCTCAATGCGTGCAAGAGGAGGGGAGACTGAAGATTGAGACATCTGAAAGTGTTCACTTAGCATCTGGTTCTGAAAATGTGAGCAAGAAGCGAAAGAGGATCAATAACAAAGGTAAGGGAAAGCAAATTCTGGAGGCAATGACCATAAGAAGCGAAAGAAGCAGGATAAGGAATCCACTTGTTACTTTTGCAAGAAGAAAGGTCATATGAAGAAAGACTGCCTCAAGTACGCCAACTGGCATGTTAAGAAGGGTAAACTTCTCAACTTTGTTAGTTCAGAAGTCAATTTAGCTATTGTACCCATTGACACTTGGTGGATAGATACTAGTGCTACTACTCACATAAGTGTCACTATGCAGGATTGTCTCAGGAGCCGACTTCCACTTCATGGTGAAAGATACATCTATACGAGGAATGAAAAAAAGGCTGCAGTAGAGACTATTGGTGTTTTTAGGCTTTATTTAGGAACTGATGTTTATTTGGATTTGGAGAATACATTCATTGTACCGTCTTTCAGACGAAACTTAATTTCAATTTCTTGTTTGGACAAATCAGGTTATTCTTGTTCATTTGGAAATGAAATGTTTAGTATTTTCTATAATTCAATTTTGATTGGGAATGGTTCCTTGGTTGATAAGCTTTATAAATTAAACACCTTTACTCCTACGACTGACAACGTGATAATGCATAGTGTAGGTACGAAACGTAAATTGACCAACGAGAATTCTTCTATGTTGTGGCATAGGCGTTTAGGACATATATCCAAACAACGCCTAGAAAGGTTAATGTCACATGGAATTCTTGATTCCCTTGACATGTCAGACTTTGATGTCTGCATAGAGTGTGTTAAGGGGAAGACAACTAACAAAAGGAACAAAGGGGCTAGCCGTTGTAGTGACGTTTTGGAGCTAATACATACGGACATTTGTGGACCATTCCCTAAGGCATCTTGGAATGGACACACATATTTTATTAGCTTCATAGACGACTATTCTAGATTTGGCTATTTGTACCTTATTCATGAGAAGTCGCAATCTTTGGACATGTTCAAAATTTTCAAAGCCGAAGTTGAACTTCAACTAGGTAAGAAAATTAAAGCCGTCCGATCCGACCGTGGAGGAGAATATTACGGTCGATATGATGGATCAGGTGAACAACGTCCAGGACCTTTTGCAAATTACCTTGCTGAGTGTGGGATTGTGCCTCAGTATACCAT
Source organism: Boesenbergia rotunda (assembly GCA_024364735.1). NCBI lineage: Eukaryota > Viridiplantae > Streptophyta > Magnoliopsida > Zingiberales > Zingiberaceae > Boesenbergia > Boesenbergia rotunda. The sequence continues at coordinate 50,388 of JAGFNQ010009464.1, forward strand.
GCCTGGTACACCCAGTCAGAATGGTGTAGCTGAGCGTCGCAATCGAACCCTAAAAGACATGGTGAGAAGTATGATGGCTTTCACTTCTCTACCGGAGTCTTTGTGGGGTGAGGCACTCAAGACTGCAGTTTACCTTCTCAATAGAGTACCTAGTAAAACAGTAACTAAAACCCATTCGAGATGTGGACGGGTAGAAAGCCTAGCATTAGGCATTTACACGTCTGGGGTTGTCCAGCTGAGGCTAGGCCTTACAAGCCTAATGAAAAGAAACTGGACTCGAGAACTGTTAGCTGCAATTTTGTAGGTTACTCTGAGAGATCAAAGGGGTATAAATTTTATGATCCATCTAATAGATCCTTCTTCGAAACGGGAAACGCCAAGTTTATTGAGGACAGTGGGAGCGATAAAATCAGGGAAGTATCTTTTGAGGAAAGCGTTGGCAATCCTCTTATGGTCACTACTAGTGCAATCAGTAGTGGTATGGTTACCATACCACACATTATGGATATTGCACATCCAGTGAGCGTAGTGAACCAAGATATTCCCATGACATCTCCAATGCAATTGGAGGAGCCTACCACTGAAATTGAAGTATTGCCTCATATTGATGAGCAAGTACCTCAACCACCTCAAACACAAGTGCCCTTAAGGCGATCCACAAGGGAACGGAGAAGCACGAATTCTCGTGATTATGTTTATCTCCAAGAGCATGAGTTTGATATAGGGTTGGAAAGTGATCCTACATCTTTCCAAGAAGTCAAACAATGCTCTAACCCTGAAAGGTGGATTAACGCCATGCAAGAAGAGTTGAAGTCTATGGCAGACAATGACGTTTGGAACTTGTCGAATTGCCTGAAGGTTCGAAACCCGTTGGTTGTAAATGGATATTTAAAACCAAACGAGATTCGAAGGGCAATATCGAAAGGTATAAGGCTCGTCTTGTTGCCAAGGGATTCACTCAAAAGGAAAACATTGATTATAAGGAGACTTTCTCACCTGTGTCGACGAAAGACTCCCTTAGGGTAATCATGGCACTTGTAGCTCATTTTGATTTGGAGCTACATCAAATGGACGTAAAGACTGCATTCCTCAATGGAGACATAGAGGAGTCTATATATATGGTGCAACCGGAGAACTTTGAGTCCTCAGACTCAAAGCACCTAGTATGTAGATTAAAGAAGTCCATTTATGGTTTAAAGCAGGCATCCCGTCAATGGTACCGGAAATTTGATCAAGTGGTTACCTCATTTGGATTTAGAGAGAACCCCGTTGATCAGTGCATATATGTCAAGTTCAGTGGGAGCAAGTTTGTTATACTTGTTTTGTACGTGGATGATATATTGCTTGCGAGCAATAATAAGGGTCTACTGCATGAAACCAAGTCATTTCTATCTGGTAAATTTGAAATGAAAGATCTTGGTGAAGCATCTTTTGTTCTAGGCATTCAGATCTGTCGTGATCGATCAAGAGGCATTCTTGGACTTTCACAACAAGCTTATATTGAGAAGGTGCTTATAAGGTATGGCATGCAGAACTGTACACCTGGTGACACACCTGTGTCAAGAGGTGACAAGTTCAGTTTGCAGCAGTGTCCACGACTTGAACTTGAAATAAAGGAGATGGAACAATTCCCATATGCATCAGCAGTGGGAAGTCTCATGTATGCACAAGTTTGCACTCGACCAGATATAGCATTTGTAGTTGGGATGTTAGGCAGATATGTTAATAACCCAGGACCGGCGCACTGGAAAGCAATTAAAAGAGTGATGCGGTATTTGCAAAGAACTAAAAGACACATGCTCACATATCGGAGGTCAGATCATCTGGAGGTGATTGGTTATTCAGACTCCGATTTTGCTGGATGCTTAGATAGCAGGAGGTCCACTTCAGGCTATATCTTCATGCTTGCTGGAGGGGCTATATCTTGGAAGAGCGTCAAGCAGACGCTAGTAGCTACTTCTACTATGGAGGCAGAATTGGTAGCATACTATGAAGCATCCAATCACGGGATTTGGCTGCGGAACTTCATCACAGCATTGCATATCGTTGATGGCATTGACAGGCCACTGAGGATCTACTGTGATAATAAAGCTGCAGAACTTTATGCCAAGAACAACCGCAGTTCGTCGAAGTCCAAGCACATCGACATTAAGTTTCTAGCGGTTAAAGAGAGAGTTCAGAGTCGTCAGATCATGGTAGAGCACATCAGCACAGATTCCATGTTGGCCGATCCACTTACCAAAGGCTTGGTGCCCAAGGTGTTTCATGCGCATGTTGTGGATATGAAGAAGAACTCATCTAGTGGGAGTCTGTATTTATTTTATTGCTCTATGTTAATAAAGACAAACATTTTTTATTTTGATTATTGTACGTACCTAAAGTTCAAAAATAATAATGGGAATTCATATGTTTGTTTGACGCTCTGAATACGATATCATAATTTACTACTGCTGTTTAGCATTTGGTGTTTGTAAATATGATACAGATTCCTTTTGGAATCATAAAGTTTGGATCATGATTTGCTGTTGCAGTTTAGCATAAGGTGTTTGCAAATATGATCAGACTCTTTTGAGTCGCTTTGGACCAGTTGGAAATTGACATGTACTGATCACATTTCATGTAATTTCAACTCTATACATCCGCATCTTGATCTATGTCGTTAATGACATTGGTATTGTGATTACTGTTGGGGCTTGTTACGATCATATACAGTAGCTATGACCTCTTTATTCCTATACCAATGAAGTTAATGGACCAGATTGTTTAAAGGGGTATCTTGTACCCATAAAGTTTGATATCAACTAAAGTTTTGCTTGTATTTACTATACAACTCACATATAGCCCAAGTGGGAGATTGTTGGATATTATTATTATTATCTCTATTAGGTGGGCTTATTTGTAAGTTGCACAAGTAAATACAATCTGAGCCCTTAAAGTGATCTAACTTATGTTTATTGGGGTTCGGATTATTGGATGCAGGTTCAATGTATAGAACCCTTTAGACCAATTTGTTATTATCTATGGGCTGATAACAGATTGGATTGTTATATAAAGGAGAAGTCCCCAAGGGTTTAGGTGATTTTATGACCTAGTTTCTTGTTCCCCATTGACAAGAAACTTTACGGCGTCGTCAAACCTAAGCATGTTGGAAGATCCTCCTTCTTCCTTCCGCTACATCTTCTTCCACAGGGATCAAGCTGACGAAGCTACGACAAGGACGATGACTCTTCAATCAGGTTCCTTGTCATTCAGTTTATATTATTTTATTCTTGTCATGCCATAATTCGAAGAAACAATAGATCTATTATTATATGTCTTATCTTTTTTCCTTAGAATTCTTATTTTATTTTTAGAATTCATGCGGTTAGGAGAAAACCCAAGTTCTATCATATGCAAGAGGAACAAAAAAAAACGAAGAACCCGAAAGAACGAAAGAAAGAACAAACGAATTTATTTTTCTGGAAGAAACAAATTTACAAAAAACTGAGACATAGTTTCACATGCCTCTAGGACCCTTTAAATACACCACGAACAAGACTTAGTCATGACTTATCCCATTAAAATAGGAAGACTAATTCGCTAATTATCCCATTAAGATAGGAAAGGCTAATCCAAGACTAAGTCATAATAATTATCAAAATAAAATAAAATAAAATGTGATGATAATGTCTGGATTATTTATTTTCTCACATTACTCCCCCTAATCCAGACATGACTGTAAATCACGGACACCGAGTAGTTGTCTCATGGCAGCTAACTTTACTCCTGGCATTCTCCCCCACCATGGCAGCAACCTCTGTAACTGCATTTTGTATTGTAGTTTCTCTAGACAGTTTGGGATGCTGAAGAGCATCATGTGAAGTGTTGTCATCTTCCACTTCCAATGTAACCAATCCAGCAACACGACCCAAATCTGGCTGGGGACATGTATGAAGATAAGACAACACAGCACCATGTGAAAATGATGACAATGCATAACCTCTTCAAAGTCGATGTCTTGTCGTTGTACATAGCCTTTAGCAACTAATCTTGCTTTGTGCTTAACAACTTTCCCATCTGAATCTTTCTTCAATTTGAACACCCACTTTAGACTGATAGGTTTGCGACCTAATGGGAGTTCGGTTAGCATCCAGGTATTGTTCATCTCAATAGATTTCAATTCTTCCTCCATTGCTTCATACCAGCAAGCCTCAGTTGCAGCTTCTTGATAACTTATTGGCTTATCGGACACCACCATCATCAACTATTTCTCTTCTTCATCAATACCAACCACTTCCTCAGTGTTGGCGTAGATATCGGCAAGGGACCTATAGCGGACTATCCCTTCATAAGAATCGGGCGTGTTTGTTACCGGAGGCGAGGTAGTTGCATGGGCGTTCGATGATGGTGTAGATGGACTCGAGTTCAATGATGGTGTAGATGGACTCAAGTTTGATGATGGAGTAGATGGACTTGACGCTCTTGTCATGGGTACCACGGCTGCTGTTGATGGTATGACATTTTCTGCCCCTGCCTCAACGTCTGCTGCAACAATCGCCTCGTCGGAGTAGAGCGGATCCAACATCATAAAACTCGACAAGTTTTCTTCATTGTTAGCACCTGCATTCTATGTTCATTCAGAATTTTCTTGAAATATGACATCTCTACTTACTTGTAGCTTGTCATGGCTTGGATCAAACAACCGATGAGCTTTGCAGCCTTCCTCGACACCCAAGTATATCATGGGTGAGCTTTTGTCGTCAAGTTTCTTCAGATGAGGGGTTGTGTTTTTCACATATGCAACACAACCGAACACTCTCAAGTGGGCAAGATGTGGCTTTCTCCCCATCCAGGCTTCAAATGGAGTGCGTTCTCCTAGCGCCTTAGTTGGGAGACGGTTTAGCAGATAGACAACATGCCTAACCGCTTCTCCCCAGAACCTTGCGGGCATATTTGTACTCTTGAGGAGAGATCTTGCCATGGTCATCACGGTGCGGTTGCGGCGCTCCACGACACCATTCTGTTGAGGGGTGTAGGGAGCCGTGAGGTGCCGCTCGATTCCTTCATTTTCACAGAATCGAGTAAACTCCGTGGATAGAAACTCGCCGCCTCGATCTGTCCGGAGTGTTCTGATCTTGTACTCAGTCTTGTTCTCCGTCAGGAATTTGAACTTCTTGAATGCCTGGAATGCATCACTCTTTGCTGCCAATGCAAACACCCACATCCACCTAGTGAAATCATCCACAATTAGAAGAAAATACTTGTTACCGACAAGTGTACATGGTGAGATTGGCCCGCAAATATCAGCATGGAGAAGTTCTAACGGCTTCTTTGCTCTAAAGTTTGCTTGGTACAGGAACGACAATCTTGCATGCTTGGCGATCACACACACCTCGCAAAGCTTGTTCGACTGGGGCAGTATTGGCACATCAACTGCCAATTTCTTCTCACCTAATAGCTTCAAGTCATGGAAATTGACATGTCCGAGCCTTGTATGTCATAACCAGGTTGGGTCTTCTAGGCTTGCCAGGAGACAGACTTGCTTGAGTGTCTTCAAGGTTATCTTGTACAAGCGATTTTGTGTTCACTTTACAAGCATCAAGAGCTTCTTGCTCCCATCAATCACCTTCATGGTATCTCCTTTCATGTGCATCTCGTTCCCAGTTTCTGTCAATTGACCAAGACTGATGATATTACTACAAAGTTTTGGAATGTAGTATACCTCATGGAGAGCCTTCTGATCGTCGTTCTTGCATTCAAACACAACCGTCCCTTTGCCCATGATCTCTATGGTTGATCCATCACCAAACCTCACCCTCCCGGTGATGGTTTCATCTAGTTCTTGAAACTTCTCGCGATGGCACGTCATGTGGTTGCTGGCACCGTTGTCAAGGTACCAGACGTCTTTATCTTCTCCTTTCTTAACGCTGAGATACATCTCTGGTAGAAACCTTTCTTCACTAAGCAGAATCATATCTTGCCGCTCTCGGCTAGCGTGAGACTCCTCGTGGGACACGCTCATCATCAGTGCTGGCTCTTCATCGGTGTCGCAAGTCAGGTGAGCCTCATCATCTCGACGCTTGCTATAGTATTCGGACGCATAATGCCTCATTTTCTCGCAATTGAAACACTTTATGTGTCTCTTGTTACAAATGTTACTGTTGTTGCTGCTAGTGCCTCCTGCACTGTCTTGACGCTGCGTACCACGGCCACGACCATGCCCTCGCCCATGCCACTTGCCACGATTAGGGCCGCTGGACCCGTGCCCCTTGCCTTCTGACAGAGAGTCCACGCTGCTCCCTTTTTGTCGCTTTTGCCATTCGGCATGAGTAAGTAGGAGTTCACCTTCAGTGTCGTTGGTATTGCCGCGTAATCGTAGTGTTCGTTCCTCGTACACCTTCAGTCGCTCGATAGTCTCCTCAAATGGCATAGTCTCAAGGTCGTGGAACTGCTCAATACCAGCAACAATAGGGAAGAATTTATCAGGGACAGAATCGAGTAACTTCTTTACCAACGAGGAATCTTCAAGCGTGGCACCAAGAGTGGAGAATTTGCTGCTCATAGCGCTGAGTTTGCCAGCAAACTCATCAATAGTATCGGTCTCCTTCATCCGGAGGGCGTCAACCTCGCTCTTCAACGTTTGTACGCGAGCCTTCTTCACTCGTTCACAGCCTAGGTACCTCAGCTTGAGGTTGTCCTAGACTTCTTTCACCGTCTTCTTTGTTGCGATTTGGAGAAGAATATCTTCGGGGACACACTGCAAGATGTATGCACGTGCCTTTTTGTCCCTCTTTGCATCCACCTGGGCTTCTTTCTCTAGCTCCACCGCCTCCCAGACTCCCTGGGCATCGAGAATTGCCTCTGTCTTTATTACCCACACAGTATAATTGTGAGGGCTTAGCATCGGATAGGAAAATGGCACTCCACCGTTCTCCTTCGCTAGAATGCTCGACATTTTTTTTTGTGGAAGCGAGGATTCTTGGATGCTCTATACTACCAAAGCTCTGATACCAATTGTTGGCTTAGACCTAAAGAATAGCACACCCAAGAACCACACCAATATGCAAGAGGAACAAAAAGAAAATGAAGAACCCGAAAGAACGAAAGAAAGAACGAACGAATTTATTTTTTGGAAGAAACAAACTTACAAAAAACTGAGACACAGTTTCACATGCCTCTAGCACCCTTTAAATACACCATGAACAAGACTTAGTCATGACTTATTCCATTAAAATAGGAATTAAAATAGGAAGACTAATTCGCTAATTATCTCATTAAGATAGGAAAGGCTAATCCAAGATTAAGTCATAATAATTATCAAAATAAAATAAAATGTGATGATAATGTCTGGATTATTTATTTTCTCACACCAAATCAGTATGCTAATGTCATGCTGCGAACCGTCGTAGCTGGAGATTGGGTAGATGCTGGCACCCATCGCGATCGCATTGTTTATTTGAATGAATCCAAAGCACAGCAGGTTGTAGCCGCCAGTTGCTTGGTATGCGTCGCTCTGGAATTCCATGGTAAAAACAAAAACTACTATAAGAACAAATTGGCAGCAAATGATCATAACTTCATCTTATTTGTATGCGGCACTTCAATAAAATAAATAAAGGACGTTGAACTTACAGTCCAATAAGTAAACAGCCTAGTGTTATTGTCCCCGTACAGATCAGGGCTGACCTGAAATCAAAACAACAGTAGAAATGAAACTGTAAGTCCTTCTCTTATATGAAAGTAGAATGGAAGCATACCTGCCAACCAGCTTCGATGCTATTAAGATCCTGCCCAAAAGAACCCCCTAATATCCAGAGCTGAGAGAGACTGAACTCATTGGTTTGCTGAATCTTTGGCTGCCAGACGTTAATTGTTGCTTTTGCTCCATAGTATTTGTCTCCCTCTACATAGGCAATTGCATGCTAAACTCGAAGAATCATAAAGACAGCCAATGAGAAAAGGGAAGAAATTAAAAGGGGTGGTACTTTTGGATCAGGATACCTGGTGTCCATTATCATTGAGAAAGTCAGGCTCCACAGATAGGGGATTGGGAAAGCTTTTATGCTTCTTCCTCCCGTATCTTTTAATGGAGCTAGCCCGTAACACATCATCCCTAGTGGTTCTCCTGATAGGGATGGTATCCTCAGGGCATCTCCCATTCTGATGCCATAGCTGAGCCATGGAAGAAGGTTTCTTGTCTGATCATCAAACAACCCTTCTGGGTGGAAATTGGCCTCATCTATAAGAATTTAGCATTAAAGAAATTGGTCTAGTAAAGAAACCATCAAAGGTGATTGAAAAGTAGGGAGTTTGTATGCAATGAGATAAACCTGGATAGCATGGTTCTTGAGGAAAGGATGGTCAAAGGCAGGTTGGTGAGACACATGAACACAGTCTATGGTATCTCCATCTGGACTCTGCTTATTTATGTAATTTATCAAAGAATCATCATTAAACAACAGAGAATATAATATCGAAATTTTGTAAAAAGAAAAAAAAAAGAAACAGACACACATAAAGATCTAAAATTTTTGATGGATAGATAAGTCTAAATTTGAGAGATTCCGTTAAAGCAATCACCATGTTGAACAACACTCCCAATCGGCAAAAAGCTGCATTCTTGAGTAGAAAAAAACTGGCATATTAAATTATTTGAACTTGTAAACCATGTGTACCAGACCTAAACACATGGTCGAAGTTCGAAAATCCCAAAAATATCAAATAGCACAAGTTCGACAAACTGAAGTGAAGAACATCCAATGAACTAACACCATTTTTTTGACTGAAAATTGAACAAAATTGAAAGAAATTGAAGAAAATGATGTTTTTTTACACATCACGTCCAGATAGAAGTAACAAAAGAGGAGGAAAAAAGTGCGGAAAAATCGATGAATAGAAAACCTAGAAACGGGCACAGCCAAGCACCTTGATGCTCTTGACGGGCGTTTTCTTGAGCCGCTTGAGGTGTCGCCGCACCTCCAACTGCTGCGTCTCTCTCGGCCCGCCGACGCGTCCCGCGACGGCGCACGATAAGCAGGCCGCCAGCACCAGAGCCAGCGCCGCCACCATCCGGCGACCTACATTAACGTGCGCCGGCATGCGATCTTCCACTCTCTTCTCCCTCACCCACAACCTTCTCCTCCGCTCCTCTCGCTCCCCTCGCAAACCTCTCTATCGCACGGATCTCTCGTCCTCTTCCACCAAAGAGAGAGTCCAAAATCTCGCTTGCAGTCACCTCCCGCCAAACTTATCCTGTACACGTGTGCGCACGCAGAGAGAAAGAGAAGCCGACGAGGCCGTGGAGGTAACCACACTCACATCGGTCACAGGATCGCGAATCACGGGGTGGATTCGACGGATCCGATAGACGGTCACGATTGCTCACGGGCTCAAATGTTTCAAAAATTTGACCGTAGAATCTCACGATGGAACAATATTATGGTACCCTCAAACGTTAATTAATTAATTAATTAACAGGAATAATTTGTTAGTTCTTTAAAAAATCAAGGCTCCATTGAAGACGACGAGTGCTTACAATGTGTTTATTTCAGCAATGATACATTGTTTTCTTGGCAAAACAGTAACAATGGTCGTGAGGCCTTGATTTCTCTTTCAAGAATCATCAAACAGCTTCAAAAATCACTCTTCACCGAACCTATCAAGATGAGAATCATGAGATCACCCTTCGCTGCTGCCGGCGGATAGGGTCACCGGCGGCCGGAGGGGGATCCACGCTTGGCGCAAGTGCGGAGGCAGAGGAAGGATTCTCGTGCGTACCTTGTTGTAGGAGTTCTCGTCGTTGTATTAGCTGTAGCTCGGCTGCAACGGGGAGAGGGTCTTCTTCCATTGTGTAAGAACAGATGCACGCACATGCTATTCCCACCATGATCCATCACTGCAAGAAATCTCAGGATTACCGACGGAATTACTGATGGAAATTTATTCCGTCGGTATTTTTCTGACAGAATTTGTATTCCGTCGGTATTTACTGACGGAATAAATTTTCCGTCGGTAAATTCCATTTTTCCCATCGGTAAATTGAAAATCTTCACGTGTCTTTTACCGACGAGAATTATTTGCGTCGGTATATTACGACGGAGAATATTTCCATCGGGAAATTATGCAGGCCACGTCATCCCTTCCGACCCGGAACAAAGGGTTCTGACAGAATGGGCTATTCCATCGGAAATTTCCGACAGAAGCTCTGTTCCATCTGAAATTTTCGACGGAACAACCCTTTCTGTCGGAAAAGGCGCTTTCGGCAAAAAAATTTGAAGTATTACCGAAAAAATTTTAATTATTGCCGACGGAACATCCCATTTCATCTGAAAAGACCCTTTCAGTGAAAATATTTTAAGTATTTCCGACGGAACAGGAGTTCCGTCGGAAAAGGCTCTTTCAGCGGCAAATGAAAATGACTAAATATTTCTGGCGCGAAAAATCTTACCGACAGAACTAGGTCCGTCGGTATTCCGTCGGTGTGCCTTGATAAAATTAGGGCACACCCGATTCTCCCCTCACGCGCGCGTCTTTTCTCTTCCTCGCTCGCGTTTGTCGGCGGCGCTCGATCTTCGGAGTTCTCCTCGTCGGTACACGTTTCTCTCTTCTTCTCTTGTTCTTCTTCTTCCGGGCCACGCCTCCGACCCTGTGGCCGTGCCTCCGGCCCTGTGGCCACGCCCCTAAGGGGTTGCGGCCGCCCCAGGCCCGTCGTCGGCGCCCCACGGCCTCGCCGGCACCCCAGGGGAATCGCCGCTGGCCAAGGGGGCTCGGCGGTGGTCTTGGGACCACGGACGCGACCCAGGTGGTACGGCGGAGGCCCTGGGGGCACGCCGGCGTGCCCCTGCGGCCTCCCCTGGCCCACCCCTGGCTTGCCGGCGTGCCAATTGGCACTCCAGCAGGCCGATTGGGCTGTCGGGCAACCCCGCAAGGCCGCAGCCCCCGGCTGGCCCAATTGGGCCTGCCGACAGCCCAGCGGCCCAATTTGGCCGCCGGCTGGCCATTTGGGCCGGTGACACAATTGTGGCGGCTGCCCATTTGGGTCGGTTGGCCCATTGGGCTGCCGGCGTGCCCGTTCGGCTCTTTGGCGGTCCTTGGGCACGCCGGCATGTCAATTTGGCTGCCGGTGGCTCTAGCGTGCCAATTCGGCTGTCGGCGTAGCAATTCGGCTTCCGGCGGCTCAACTGGCACGCGTCGTTACCTTAATACTACATTATTTGTTATTAATTAGATTTTATTTGTACTTTTATAGGTTACTGCAGTTGCTGCTTCCCTTCTAGACGTGTACTTGATTTAAGGTATCTATTTTATTTTTATTTTCGTTGCAATATTTACATTATGTGTTAGATCATTGTAAATTTATTTTGTTATTATTATATGGTGTAAATGACTAATTTATTAGAAATGGTCTTAATTAGATTGATCTTACTAGTACGCGTTTTCACTGATTATATAGATTTATCTTACTTGTTACCTTGATAGTTTATTTATGACTTGTAATATAAAATTGTGATATAGGTTTAATTTATTTTTATTTATTTGATATTCTCATCGTACAACTGAATTACTCATGATTAAGCAAAAATGTATATGAACAAAGTTTGGATGTACAACCGATTAGCGAATGGATTTATCAGAGATGATTTTGTTTCTGAACTGGAAACTTTTATGAACTTTGCTAAAAGTCATCCTGAATGTTTGAATGGTCCCGAATTACGGTGTCCGTGTAATCACAAAAAATGCAGAAACAGAGCTTTTCGTGATGAGGACACTGTCAGAGTTCATATATGTAGAAATGGATTTGTGTCAAATTACTATAATTGGTACTGCCACGGAGAACCTTATGTGTATGAACCAATTGGACCTTCTGCTGGTTCAACATCTGATATACATGTTGTTGCACATGATACAACAACTAATATTGGAATGCAAACAATGGTTGAGGATTCAATCAATGTTGTTCAATTTTCTCATGTAGATGATATACCAACACAAGAATATCAACAATTATCTGAAATGTTAAAAGCCAGTGAAAGAGAACTGTGGGAAGGCATTCCTTCTGGTCATTCGCAACTATCAGCTACTGCAAGATTATTAAATTTGAAAGCAGAACATCATTTTTCAGAAAGATGCTACGATGACATATGTCAATTGATGTCTGAGTTGCTTCCTGCTGATAACATAATGACCGATAGCTTTTATAATACCAAAAAATTGGTCAATGGTTTAGGTTTACCAGTTGAGAAGATTGATTGTTGTATCAATAACTACATGATATTTTGGAATGAAGACAATGAACTGAGTGAATGTAAAATATGTAGTCATCCTCGTTATAAGCCTCTTACTCGCATACCCGGGAAGAAAAAGAAAAAGATTGCTTGGAAAGTGATGTTATTACTTTCCATTGACTGCAATACTTCAACGTTTATATGCACCTACTGCTACAGCTAGTCACATGATATGACATCATGAGCATGTACACGATGGAGGTCTAATATGTCATCCCTGTGATTCCCCTGCATGGAAACATCTTGATAGTGTGCTTCCTTCATTTAATATGGAACCATATAATGTGCGATTGGGACTTTCTGCAGATGGATTTCAACCATTTGGTCAATTAGGACAACAATATTCTTCTTGGCAAGTTATATTAACACCGTATAATTTACCGTCATGGATGTGCATGAAAGATGAATTTATGTTCCTTACTATACTGATTCCTGGTCCAAGCAATGCTAAAGAGAAGATAGATATTTTCCTCCAACCTCTGATTGCTGAGTTGAGTGATTTATGGAATGTAGGATCCTTGACTTATGATGTTGCAACTAAAACTAGTTTTACATTACAAGCTGCATTATTATGGACAATCAGTGATTTTTTAGCATATTTGATGTTGTCAGGATGGAGCACATCGGGAAAATTAGCATGCCCACATTGTATGATGGACTCTGATGCATTTTCATTACCTTGCAGTGGGAAAGTTTCTTGGTTCGATAACCACCGTAAATTTTTACCTATTGATCACCCTTTTAGGCGAAATAAAAAAAAATTCCTAAAGAATGTAATAGTCAGAAAATCTCCTCCAGTGATTGCTTCAAGTGAAGATATTATTGAACAAATTCACAGTTATGGATTTCTTCCAGTTTCTCAACCTGGTGCGGATGACATAAACAAGTACATTGTCCGGATGTGCAAGTGTGGATGGAAGAAAAGGAGTATATTTTGGGAGCTACCCTATTGGAAGTATCTGCTAATTCGACATAATTTAGATGTTATGCATGTTGAAAAAAATATCTTCGATAATATATTCAACACTGTGATGAACGTGCCTGGAAAAACTAAAGACACTGTAAAATCACGTGAAGAATTAAAAGAGCTAATTAATTGTAAAATACCGCGATTCGAAAATCCGGACCAGAAAATTTTTCGAGATTTTTTCGGATTGAGTCTAGGGTTTTCGACCCTACGGGTGGAGCCCAAAGGGCTTTAGTGTAAAAATCTAAAAATTTATCAAAGGTTTAGGGTAAACTCTTAAATTACGAGAGGGTAGTTAATTTAACCTTAAAATTTTATGGACATGTAGTATATTAAATAGGAGAACAAATGGCTAAAACTCTTACCCTAAGGGTAGGGTTTATATTTTTGAAAGGTAGAGGACCTTTCTGTAAAAAAAAACCCCTCCCTTTATTATAACCTCGTGCCCTAGCCGCAGCCGCCAAAGCTGTTGCGTTTCTTCTTCCTCCCCTCACGAAGCCCGCAGCCAGCGCCGACTCGATTCTCTCCTTCCTCCACTTCGCGCGTGCCCTAGCTGCAGCGGCGATCGAACCTGCAGCGCCGACTCGATTCTCTCCTTCCTCCACTTCGCGCGTGCCCTAGCTGCAGCGGCGATTGAACCTGCAGCGCCGACTCTTCAATCGCCGTAGCCAAGCAACCGAGCGTTGGATCGCTGGATTTGAGCCAGGAAGGAGCAGTGATTTCCGATCTCAGGTAAGGATCATATGATGTTGGTCTTGATGCTTTTTCGAGAACCCATTTCTGGTCGGATCTGTTCTTCGTGAGTTTGACCCAAGAGAGTTCTTGTGCTAGCGGTTTGTTTCCATGGATTTTTTTTTCCAGATGCGAACAGGGATCAAGGGTTTGCAACGGTATGAGATCTTGTGTAGTTTGTTCTTGATTAATCTCAGTTTGGGGTTGATAATTCTGTTCTTGTTTGGATTGGGATGATGCAATTAGGTTTTTGTTTTGGGAATTTCGGTTATGTTTTAAGAGTTGATTTCTAGTTTAGATGAGTTCTTGGAATTACCCTGTCCTGAATTCGAGTGATGCCTTGTTGTGTATCACAGATGGATTATAGCTTCTGATGAGAGTGTTTTGGTTTGAAGATCTTGTGGTTTGGCTATTCTCTGCTACCTAGCCGTGAACAACAGGTTAAATTGGTTTTGAATTGGATGGTAATTGGAATTATGTGTTCAGCTTTAATTCGTGGATCTTGCCAATGCTTTGTTTGGGAAATCTGATGTTGCTTGTGGATTGAGATTGATATCAGTTGTAGTTTAGGATGTAAATGAGTATTGGTAACCTTTGTTCTTGCCTTGGGTTTATTGGAGCTGTTCGGTGGTTTTGATGTTGCTGCCGTGAGCTATCGTGAGCTCGTTGCATATGCTCCTGGTTAGGTTGGAAGAAACTCCATTTGGAGTGCTTAATCTATATGTGTTTCCTTTAGGGATAGTTAGGTTCTGTATGTTTGAATTTTTGTGTTGAGCTTGATATTATGTTGCCTTGGCTGTGAGATATTTTAAACATGTATCGATTCTAGGTTATCCTTGGGTTTGTGTTGGGAGATTTAGATATGTGCTTTCCTCCTTGCCTTGAGTTAGGATTACCATGAGGTTGTTATTGGAGAATTTGAGGGATTAGTTTAACCTAGGTTAGCTTGATGCCTAATCTAGCATAATTATGATGGTTAAGATTGCTACCTATATAGATTAGTAGTTGATTAGTTATTTATTCTTATGTAAATAGCTATATAATATGTCCTTTGGTACAGGACATTGATTTGGACATTTGGTTGCGGACCATCGGACGGGAGGTTCTTTCTGATACGAGCATCTAACGATTGAGGCGGGTACCCTTTGACTTATCCTTTATGATATTGTCATATTGTTATGCATAGACTGTTATAGATAGCAGTAAGATTTTACGCTATCCTTGCTTCTTATTCTTGTTCTGGATACTTGTTGTTTATCCCTGAGCTATCATGTTGTTGGTTCCCTTCAGTCTCAGGTATTGTCATATCTATATGTATGCTTAGATATCGGGATGTACCTCTTGCACTTGACCTTGAGAGATCTGTAGTTTCAGGCCAGTATACCTTGTAGGTTACTTGTATTTCCTGTTGTAGGATTTCAGACTGAGACCTAGTATACCGAGGACTTGGGGAGGGAGGTATGTGTATCTATCATACACCATCCTTGCACTGTTGCATGCCGGCGATCAGCGACTCCCTTGTGGTTGAGCCTAATCGTCTTCCGGTACATGATTTGCACACACGGCCACTCATGGGTTAGTGGATACCGTTGGGTGTGTGCATTTGCTCTGTACTGCTCCGCTCGACCGCTCAGGGGTAGTGGTTTCGGAGCGTGGTAGCAGGCGGAGATCCCTTCTCTTCCCATAGACCAGAGGAGATGAGAGCGACGCTCCCTCATATATACATGGGGTAGGGGGCGGTCCCCCGCCAGCATCCTGTCCACTCGATCACTCAGGAGCAGTGATATCAGGGTGCGTACAGTGTCACAGCTCTACCCACTCGGCCGACACAGTATCGCCTGTCTCGGTGGCTTGATTGGCGTCAGGGGTGACCATGGCATTGCACCATGTGCATATTTTGCATCGTGCATTGATTGCTGCATTTATTTGCTGCACTTGTTTGACATGCATATACTGGATACCTGTATACCTTGGAATATATGTTATACTTGTTCCCTAGGGACTTATTTTACCCTCTGCAGGATAGATGGATTCTGGTATGTATTTTATTCAGTATCTTCAGTATACCCTTTCCTATTGTTCATATGGACTGTATCAGCGTAGACTTCTATTGTTATTATAACTTTCTACGCATATCTGTTGGGTATTCGCTGAGTTTATGGACTTACACCGTTGCCATATATTTTTATTTCAGGTTGAGATATTTGGAGTCGCCAGAAGAGCCCAGCAGCCAGTCCCTACCCATCGCGACGTTAAAGTTTGTTTTGTACTTAGTAGTGTCTATGTTTTCCTTTTCAGTTATTGGTTTTGTATATGTCTTGGGAGTGTTGTTGTGTGCCCTAAGAGGTTTATGTATTGGTTGTTTCGTCGTAAGTCGGACCGGTCCGCAGTCAGGTATGATTTACTTAGTTGTCATGTGTTTTTATATTGTGTCTATCTATATTTTGAGGCCTGAGGCCAATTAAACTGCGTGGTCGTGTTCTGTGTATGTGTAAATTGTCCGCCGGACAGGGGAGGTGCTGTCCGATTTTATATTGGATCAGCGGCTCTTGGGTCTCGGGGCGTGACATCCTCCAGTGACTTACCTCACTTACCACGTGCAGCTCTACTCAACTTCTTAACCCACCAGGTCTTCCTGCCAGGGCTCAACCACCCTGGTCTTTTTGCCAAGTTTCAACCAACTTGGGCTTCAGCCAGTTGTCAGGCCCCGTGAACTCAACTGGACTTCTCGCCAGGACTCAACCACCCTGGACTTCCCGTCAGGGCTCAACCACCCTGGACTTCAGCCTGGTGTCAGGTCCTAAGTCTTTCAACCCTGCACACTTAGTAAAGAGGTCAAAACCAAAAGCAAGTCTAACTTTAACCTATTTGTCATTCATCAAAACTCAGGTTTAACTATTAGTGCAAATTGCACCAACAGATTCTTCTTCGTTTGAGTCTTCTAATGATGTTTTGTCTTATGTAGCTTGTAGAACCTTCTTTCCCTGTGCTTCTTGGCTTCCTTCAAATTGGGGCACACTGACTTGAAGTGTCCTTTTTTGTTACACTTGTAGCAAGTCATAGCTTAGACTTGTTCTGTGGGGGTTGACTAAATCTAGGTAGAGCTTCCTTTGCTTGTACTCCCTTCTTGATTATGGAGAAGCTCTTCTTCTTGTTGTATAATTTCTGAACCAGGTTGACCAGTTTGGCGGTGATTTTCTCATCGTCTTTGGAATCCAATTCGTCTTCGGATTTGAGTTTAGGTCAGAGTTTTTGTTTTAGTGCATGTTGTTGGTGTAATCAACTCAAGTGTGATCTGGTAGATCATGAGTTTTGATGTGTGTGTCAATATGATTAAGTTAGGGTTTCATGTTGATCTAATATGTGTATTTGAGTGTGCAGGTTTGCAGGATACACATGGACTTAGCTGGACGGCTTCGGGTCCGGTGAAGGACGGCATGAAGAGACAAGTCGTGGGCTTGTATGCATCTAAGAGACCGTGGACAAAGCAGGAACGATGAGCCGAGGGAAGCGAACTTCGAAGCATACACGAAGGATGACATGAGAACAAGCCGTGGATTCGTATGCATCCGAGGGACGAGAGCCAAAGACGAAGAAGGCTTGAAGGCAACAAGTAGAGGCTGCTGGATGAAGGAACCGTGGACAAAGCAGGAACGATGAGCCGAGGGAAGCGACCTTCGAGGCATACGCGAAGGATGGCATGAGAATGAGCCGCGGGTTCATATGCATCCGAGGGACGAGAGCTAAAGTCGAAGAAGGCTTGAAGGCAACAAGTCGAGGGTGCTGGAAGGGTCAGCTAAGTCATAGGGGTCCGAGTGCTGAGAGAATTGTACTCGAGAAGGGAAACCCTAGGTTTAGGGGTAGAGCAGTCGACTGATGCTTGGATCACTCGACTGATGTAGAGCATAAAAAGATCAGTCGACTGATGTAGAGCACAAAAAGATCAGTCGACTGATCCTATGTGCAATCGACTGGTGTCAACTAGAATTCGAAACGGCGGGTTGTAACGTTCGAATCCAAGTTGACCAGTCGACTGGTAAGGGTAGGAACAGTATCGAGCTCTATTTAAGAGAGCTCAATTTGGCTGAGAAGGGTTGACGAAATAAGCTTGGGTAGAGCTTATTAGTAGTCTCCAAGTGCTCAGGGATTGCCAAGAGTTTGTGGTGAGATTTCTCCACTCACAAGGAGCGACAAGAGCTAGCCGGAGGTCTTCCGGGGACTCATCCACCGACGGATCGGGATCGTCCACCTTACGGACAGCCATGGAGTACGAGCTTTATCTCTGAACCACGTAAATTAGTTTGTCTCTCCTAGTTGTTAGTTTTAGTTATTTGTTATTCCGCTTGCGCACTAACAACGTGTAGGGAGAGAACCGCGATCGAAGTGGGTGATCGGCTATTCACCCCTTCTAGCCGAACGCCAAGGTCCCAACAAGTGGTATCAGAGCAAGGTTGCTCGTCTACGGACTAATCGCCGAGAGAGCAAAATAAAAACTAGAGGAAATGGCGATTGAAGAAAGATTAGGGGACGATATCAATGTTCCACCGCCCTACGACCGTGAGAGTTTTGAGTATTGGAGGATGTGACAAAGACATGTTTCGGCATGGATTAGAATCTCATGATCGTGCTAGAAGAGACATTTGAAGTTCCAAAAGATAAACACGGGAAAAAGCTCCGACCACGATATTAGAATAAAGAGCAACAAATACAATCAAAGGCAAATGATAAGGTAATATCAATTCTACTTAATGTTTTGCCTAATGATGTGATTAACCGTGTAGGTGAGTACAAAAATGCACATGAACTATGGAGCCAGATGATAGTGCTTCATGAAAACCCTACACGAGTAGAGGAAGAAGAAGAAGTCAATGAGATGGGGTTAATGGTCCAAGAAAAGGAGAAGGACCAATCGGATGAGAAAAGAAGCTCAACGTCCAAAGAGGAGGAGAAAGAGGAAAAAGGTTCATCCATCTCCTCAAGTGAAGTAGCACAAGAAATTGAAGAACCATCCACTTCATTAAAGGGGGAAGAAGAGGTCTTCACTTCAAGGATTGAGGGGGAGGAGAGACCATTGTCAATACCAGAGCAAGAAGAAGCATCCTCCACTACCAGAGCAAAGTCAAAAGACCACATTATTTGCTTTGGGTACAACAAGAAGGGACACTACAAGGACAAGTGTCCATTAGATAAAAAGGAGGTAAACCCTAAACTCAAGTCAATTTCTTTAAAATCTAACATGGGTTGTAGGGAAAAGAAGGAGAAGAATCACATTAGGTGTTTCACGTGTGGTGAGCTAGGACACTACCACACCAAATGCTCAAGGAAAGGAGAATTCAAGAAATTGGAGCATTTGAGGAAGTGGGAGAAGAAGGAGAAGAAGAAAAGCTCACATCAAGGGGAAACTACAAGGGTAAGGGAGGTAATCCCTAACTTTAAGCATTTTTCAAATTCCTCCATGCATGTTAGAAATAATGAAAATTATTTACCTATGCATAATTTTGGTTTTAGATATTGTGATAAAAATAGGGTTAATATTGTATATCAAAATCCTAGAGAATTCATGTATCATGATAAGCCTAGATTCTTTAGACCTAAAGGCCAAGATATTAATCCAAAGAAAGGGAGACACATGTCTAGACAAATGGGTAGATCTAGAAATGTCCAAGATGGACATGGTGATGCTAAGGTTAAGAACCTAGAGAAGGAAAATCAAGTCTTGAGGGCAAAGCTTGATAAATTAGAGAAAACCCTAGATAGATTCATTATTGGATCTAAGAGTTTAGGCATGGTGTTGAGTGTTGGATCGAGAAGAACGATAGAGGGGGGTGAATATCGTAAAACGTTTGGATTCGTAAAAGAGAATTAGCAGCGAAAATAATTAAAGTAAAACACACGCGAACACCAAGATTTTACTTGGTTCGGAGTCGCGGTCGGCTCCTACTCCAAGGCCCACGGTCGTTGACCGTTTACTGCGGGCAATTCTATATGCGCAAAAAGTTTACAGAAATAGATTACAAGATTAATACAGTAAACTAAAAGAAAGCCGCTCTTAGTTACCGACGTCCGGAGTAGATCATATTTTCGAGGCAGAGGGACGTCGTCGGTGCTTGTATCTCGAGTCGGGAGGTTTCCGGGACAGAGCGCTGGAGCAGAACAGCGTGAATGTGTTGGAAGAATTGTTGTGCTGAAGCCTTGGGGTCGAGGGCCTTTTTATAGCCCCGGGGGGCGCCCGGAACGTTGGGGGCGCTCCCCCCCCCCCCCCCCCCACGTGTCATCTGATCCGAGCTCCTCTTGGTCAGCTCTGATCCCTTCAAACTCGGGATTAGACTTTGACTGGGGAGCCCGGGTCGCTGGGGCGCCCGGGTCGCTGGAGGCGCCCGGGTCGCTGGAGGCGCCCGGGTCGCTGGAGGCGCCCGGGTCGCTGGAGGCGCCCGGGTCGCTGGAGGCGCCCGGGTCGCTGGAGGCGCCCGGGTCGCTGTGGGCGCCCGGGTTGACTCTTATCCGTTGGCTTCTCGCTGGCTTGCCTCTTATCCGTTTCGTTAGCTTAAGCTCGGGGCACCCGGACCATCCGGGGCGCCCGGGAGCATGGGGGTGCCCGGGATCACGGGGGCGCCCCGCCTTTGAGCTGTCGAAGCATACATTTGCTTCACTTCTTTTTGTATTCACCTTGGGGGCGCCCGAGACACTCCGGGCGCCCTACTCAGCTTCTGCCTCACTCCTTTGAGGCTCTCTGAGCTGCAGATACTCGTTCCTTCGGTCCTGCATCCAGGGTTAGTCCAAAATAACATAGAGCAATAATATGTTAGTTTTATATAGTCTTAGCTGTCTTGGTTCTGACTTTGGGTCTCCAAAATGGAGCCCTAGGTCGAACCGACATCTACTGTTCCCTCGACGGGGAACGCGTCCTCACCTACTCCTCTCGGGAGAATTTACCTGATGTCAACCGGCTCCTCCGGTTGGACTTTTGCCCAGCAGTCCTTCGCCAGGTGCCTAGCTGTCCTTCGCCAGGTCTTCAGTACCAAGCTACCCTTAGCTTGGTGCCTAGCAGTCCTTTGCTAGGTCTTTGTATCCTGGCATTCCTTCGCCAGGTGCCTAGCAGTCCTTCGCTAGGGCTTTGTATCCTGGCATTCCTTCGCCCCCCATGACTTTCACTTCTCGGGCGCCCTATCCTCAATTCGGGGCGCCTGTGACTCCTCGGGCGCCCCCCATGGTCATGCACCATATCCTCAATTCGGGGCGCCCATGACTTGGATTACGGATGACATACTTTATACCTAGCACTAGGGTTAGGATATGGTGCATGATTATTACCTAGACTAGTGCATATCATGATGATGATAGTAGGATTAAATAGTGGATGATGTATGGGATAGCGACTTGCATCATTTCTGCATGTAGCATACGTATCTGACCCATGGCTCCCTAGAGGTTGAGGCGGGTCGTTAGATATGCTACTAGTGTAGGGGCATACGTAAGCGACCCTTGGCTCCCTGGTGGTTGAGACAGGTAGTCAGACTTGCCAAATTGCCCTGTCATGTAGTCCTAGTTCCACTCTTCGTTAGCGGATTATAGGTCATGGCGTTGCCACACGGTCTCCTCCTCTATCTGGAGATAGCGAGGGGTTGGGAGCGTGATGCATCCCCTCACGAATGGGGCAAAGTACATTCTGTGTCAGAGACCCTGCCCGCTCGATTTCGTATTATACGCGACGATAGCTGACTGATGTGGAGGGATGACATAGTCACAGCCCTACCCACTTGGTTTTGTATAAATGCGGCGGTGGCCAATTAGCGTGAAGAGGTGACCCATGCTGCATCATGTCCATACTATATATTATTGCATTTGTTTATGCTTGCTGCATTTGATTATTACATTTGTTTGACGTGCACATTCAGGAGGTATATGTACATAGGATCCGGTGATCCTGTATTACCCTTATAATATGAGCTTTTACGATCCTACATTAGCTTGTGTTACACAAGCTTCAGGGATCTTGTGTATTCATATGCTACGAGTTTGTCGCGGAAGGGCATTAGGGTTATACTGACCTATATACCCTCGGGATTAGTGTAGCGACCCGCCTTCTTCTACCTTAGACGGATCGTTACTTGTCTCTACTTCTCTACTTTTGATACATGACTAAAAATGCGGAAATCTTTTTTTTCAAACTTTTAAATTCATCTAACAATTATATTCTAACTTAAGCAGTCATGTATAATAACATATCACACTTTCTATCTCAAAAGCTCGCATATGGTACACTTTGAAGCCTGCCTCGCCCAACACCACAGTCGGGTATCAGTCGACTGATACTGTATCAGTCGACTAATAGCCTGAAATCTGAATTTTCAGGTTTTCGACAGTTGCTTCACAGCTCCTCCAAACTTATAATTTCGAGCCATATGGAATCATGACACTATTTCTACACTCTATGACAGTTTTCAAATGAGTTTAGCCAATCAAAACGAATCCATAAACTTGAAATTTGGACTTTTGCGGAAGAAAATAAACTATACAAGTTATATGAACTTTAACACTAAAGTTTGTACCAATCTTGACTTCTATACATTCATAAACCAAATACATGTTTTATGACCTTGCTAAAGCATCATGAAATGTGAATGCAACTTTTCTAAACATATTTAAGCAATGAAACTTAATTCAAAGAAGAAATTGATACTATCTTGGCACATGCATCTATTTTCCTAACAAAGTATCAATATCTCTAACTACTCACAATTCTACTCATCCAGTGCAATCATAAGAATATATAGGCTAAAAGAAATGACATGGAATCTTTACTCTAAGAAATTGAGTATGTAAAACTATCCAAAACTTAAATGTTCGCTAAACTTCGTAAAACAAAAACTTGAAATTCAAATGAACTATAACATTGTGAATTAAATAACTAAATTGTCTTGTGCCAAAGATCTCTCCATAATCAGCCACCACACACACTTTACTCAGCACCGCCTCGTCGTCTTCCTTCAGAATTGCTTGCCTTTACCTTTATCTGCAATAAGAGGAAATGCAACTAGTAAGCAAAAAGCTTAGTAAGTACTATCTAGCTCACAAAATCTCGAAATGTGCAAACATGCTTCTAGAACAATATGAAAATCATATGAGATGCTAATATGCTCGAAAGAAAACTAAGAACCTGTATAACTCAAAACATGCATACTCAAGCAATAATAAATCTCAATTTACTTTTCTTAGCTCAACTTGAAACTTTAGCTATTCTTTAACTTTTGAAAACTTTCTTTAACTTTCGAAACTTTGCTAAAGCATATACTTGAAAATAATAATCACTTGGATCCACTGAAGACGTAAGTACCATCTCATATGCGCGTTCCCTAAAAGGTTGGGGTAGCGAGCCACCAATCCTAATAGAGCAGACCTTGGTCTACCAGGGCCAAGACCTTGAAATTGGACACCTGGATTTCTTTAACGACGCCCTTGGACGCCGGGTACTGGCCTTAGAAAATAAAATAGCTTTTCTTTCTTTTCTTTCTTATCTGTAAATGCCTTGGCATTTTCTCGAGCACCTTGCGTGCTAAAATCCCTAAGTCTTGACTTTTGGGGATTTCTTAAGGCCTTGGCCTTTTCTTTTCTTATCTTTATCTTCTCTTTTCTTTTCTCATAGCTTTTCTTGGACCCTAAACTCACATAGGGTACTTAATCAACATATATAAGCATATAATGAACTAAGATCACATGCAAAAAAAACTCAAACAAAAGGAAATATCTCTTTTAAAAACTTTTAAAGGAAATTCTCGCGGAAAAACCGCCTCTTACTGCAGGTGAGCAGTACTTACATTGATATCTTGGACTTACAACCAAGATTGACGTCTAGGACTCGGGAGAAACTTGAGATCTCGAAGAATTCTTCGCGCCTACGCGTTCCTCTCGTCGCGGGGATCCCGAATATAGGAATACCTCTTGGAGGAGAGCCTTGGCCGGCCCCCTAGAGCTTGGTGTTGTTTCGCCCAAGAGAGGAGAAGTCGGCGTGAGGGTTTGGAGAGGAGAGAAATAAAACTTCTCTCTTTAATTATCTATTTATACCTATGGGGCGGATCGACCTAACTACCCCTTAAATATAAGTCTCTCCACCCTTTGCTGTGCTTGATACCCTAGCCTGGCTGGTCGCGCGCTTGCCTTGTCTCACGCTGGTCGCGGGTTCGATCTCCCTGCTGCCCTTTTATAATTTTTTTTCCTTTTCTTTTTCTTTCCCTTTTCTTAAAATACCAAACGGACTCGGAAAATTCCATAAAAATATTCTAAAAATTCTTAAAAATATCTAGAATATTTCTAAACCATTTTTAAATAATTCTAAGGATTTTAAGAACTAAAAATGGGAATTTTGGGGCGTTACAATTAGATTGACATAGGTATGTATTATTTGTATTGTTCATTCAGTATTCCAGTTACGCATTTCCTATTATTGCATTTCGGTTTGTAGAAGTTTGTGACTTTCTGCTAGCATAGCTTCCAGTCGGCGGCGGTCGCCGGCCGGTCGGCGGCGGTCGCCGGCCGGTCGGCGGCGGTCGCCGGCCGGTCGGCGGCGGTCGCCGGCAGGTCGGCGGCGGTCGCCGGCCGGTCGCTGGGCGGTCGCCGGTCGGTCGCCTGCCGATCGACGGTCGTCGCCGTCGGCGGTCACCGACCATCGTCGGTCGTCGCCGGTCGTCGTCGACCGGTCGCCGGCGGGTCACCGGCCGCCGCCCATCGCCGCCCGTCGGCGGCGGTCGCCGGCCGTGGCCGGTCACCGTCGGTCGTCGGTCGTCGGTCGTCGTCAATCGTCGGCTGTCGCCGGCCGTCGCCGGCCGGTCACCGGACGTAAGAAGAATGCCCATGTTGTGGCAATTCCACCCAGAATGTAATGGGTTATTCCTACAGCACGTCCTTGTACAATGCTCAAGGCTGAGTAGCAGGAGCAACTTTTAATTTGTTCGCCGGCCGTCGCCTGCCGGTGGCCGGTCGCCTGCCGGTGGCCGGTCGCCGGCCGGTCGCCGGCCGGTCGTCGGCCGTCGCCGGCCGGTCGCCGGCCGTCGCCGGCCGTCGCCGGTCGGTCGCCGGCCGTCACCGGCCGGTCGCCGGCCGTCACCGGCCATCGCCGGGTGGCGCCGGCCGGCGGCGGTCCCGGTCGGTCGGCGGTGGTCACCGGCCGGCCGGCGACAGTCGTCTGTCGTCAATCTTGATTACATTACAGGATGGATTACCCCTCACCAAAAAAGGAATCCAACTTTAATGGTTATCAAAGATTACATATAACTCATTACCAAACATAACAATATAATCAAGATTACATTACATTACAAACTTGATTATATTACAGAACCGATTACATTACCCCCTACCAAACGTAGCCTAAATGGTGGTGAGTTCAAGCGGACTCCATGGGTATATAAACAGATAAATATGCATGGCTGTAAAAAGATTGTGCAAAAGCAATACAAAATTAAGCAAATACACTCTCATTCTCATAGGAAATCACAATACATGACCGGTAAACTACATGCAAGTACATACCCATATCGAAGCCATCTACGGAGTATGAAGATCACAAATCCCTGAACCTGAATGGTCACCAGACCATAAGCAAATAAAATACCTCCTGTATGTGCATGCCATCAAAATGCAGCAATCATAGCTCAAACAAGTGCAGCAAACACAAACAAATGTAATATATGAAATAGTGCACATGATGCAATGGCATGGTCACCCTTGATGTCAGCCACCGTCATCGGTCATGGGTGAGGTCGAGTAAATAGGGCTATGACAACTGTACGCATTCTGTCATCACTGCTCCTGAGTGACCGAGTGAATAGAATACTGGCGGAGTACGCCCTCCTACCCCAAGTCATATGGGGAGCTGGGAGCACTGCTCTCATCTCCTCGTATCACGGGAAAGAGGAGGGATCCCTGTCTGCTACCACTCTGAGGGAACCACTACCCATGAGCGACCGAGCAGAGTCTTGACAAGGCAACTGCACACATCGTCCTGATTGTACCACTAACCCATGAGTGACAGTGTGTGCAGATCCTGATATGGCTGACGACTTGTCTCAACCACAAAGGAGCCAAGGATCGCCAGTTATGCAATAATACAAAAATGATGTGTGACTCTAACACACGCAATACCCATCAAGCAATCCTTAATATGATATGCACAGGACTAAAAACATAATTCATGACTTACAATAAGCTACTAGGCATGCAATAATACTAAATATCAATAAATGTCAAGTATCATACGATATATAAATTCTCCTATGCACACATGCATGCGTATGAGTATTAAAATCAGAGTATTAAGCATGGAGACTGTATTAAAAAAAACTTTGAGTATATCAAAGGATCAAGCAGTAAGTATTAAGCAGGATAAATAATAGATAAAGGTAAATACTAATACTATCTATAAAAAAAATCATGTATAGAAACATGACAATATCTATAAAATTAAGTCCGAAGGTACCCACCTCATGAATGTAATATGTGTATCGAATCTCCAGTCCAAGTGTCCAAAATAAATCAATGTCATGTATTAAAAATATTGGCTATATACAAAAAAAAAATAATTAGCTAAAACAACCACTACACCGTATTAAGTTTAATCTTAGGTGTAGTAATCATTTCATTAACTCTAATGAAATGATTAATTCTTAATTAGGTCAAATCATTCAGATTAGATTAGGCCTAACACCTCATTTACCTTAACAAAAGTGATAATATCCAAGTGAACATGTGATTCAATCCATGACTGATTAAGCCACAGCCAACTTCAAATTCATAACAAACCTAATTGTGATGTGTTGCAACGACTTACCTCATGAACCCACGCATGAAGATCTTCTTCCCTGCTCAGATCCTACGCTTCACCGCAGCTGATCTCTGGATCGGATGGCGACGACCAATAGGGCACAGGAGGTCATTCATTACATCAGATCCACTAACACAGAAAGAGAGATCCTCGGCACAGGGAAATAGGAAGGGCCTCTGTTGGTGGTGAGGTCGACGATCGGTGAGAGAGGGTGGTGTCGATCAGAGCGGGAAAAGGGAAGCAACTAACGTCGTACCTTCCCATGGTCGGAGAGGGCCGACCGCGATGATCGTGGTGTTGTCTGCGACTACGTGCTGGGCATAACCGCGCCTGGGGTTGGCTGGGATCTGCGACGCGCGGTGAAGAGGAGGCGGTGGTCGTCCGACAAGCGGCGGTGAAATCGCAGCACGAGAGATCGGGAGGGAATGGGTTTGATCGAGGAAGTGGTGAGGAGTTGGTTCGGCGATGCGCTTGCTCGCGCGAGGAAGAGTGAACGCGAAGCGCATCCGTGCAGAGAAGAAAAAGAATGGAAGTAGGTAAGTGGGAAACATTTTGCACATTAGCCCTTGAGATTTGGCTATTATAACTTCCACCCTTAGTTTAGGGTTTTTTCGCGTTTAAATCTTTCAAATTTTATGAGTTAACAGATTTTTCATAGCCCAATAAAATTCAACACAAAGGAATTATGAATAATTTATCTAGGGCTCCACTTAGATAAGCCCAACTAAAGTTAAGTCCAATAAAAAATAAAACCCAAAACATATTACTAACTTTAAAAAAACTATCAGCCTGGGCTTGAGCCCACCCCAACCGTTGGGGAGGCTCCGTCCCTGGTGGTCACTCTCTGTGTTGTCCTAGAGCCAAGATTGTCGGTTGGGCGTGGGCCAGTGATCAATGCAGGGGAGGTCCTTCAAGTTGTAGTATTAACACATATGTGCATAAATGGTCAAGATATTTGATTGTTTAACTGATCGAATCAATTAGGGTTGCATTGACATGAAAGAAAATTCTAGTTAATGTATATATGATTTAAGAGATCTCAATAGTTTAGTGATACTAGTGAAGGTTAACATATCTTGAAATGCTAGAAGATATATATGTGCTTAAGAAGGCACAGTTGAAGATGGAAATGTTGTAGTTGTCACCTATCCCATTTGGAATATAGTTTACTTCGATTAAACTTGTCATCTCTGTTGAAGAATATTCAAGGTCACAACATGCCTTCTACAGTGTAACACTTGAGTATTTTACTAAAAAATTTATTATCTTCATTGATTTAGCTAGAAATTGCTCTTGTTGAGCTAAATTCTCAAAGCATTGAGCTGACTCAGATTTAGGAGTATTTTCTCCATGGAACTTGGATGATATAGGTAGATCCATTCATAGCAAGAGAAACTATGAAATATTACTTTCGAGGGATTTACATGCATCTCCCTATCACACTCATCCGGATCCGTGCATTTCAAAAGAAAAAGTGTATCATATTGTTGTTCCACCTATTTGGGGATGGTTACCTGAATCTTACTCCTCCGTTAAGGATTTGTATGCATCCTTCTTTCAGTCTTATTCTGGCGATGTTGGGATGAATTTAGTAACTTTACTGACTGTATCAATCTGTCTCTCAAATAATGCTCTCATAAGTCTTCTGAAATTATTAACTTGCATCTTTCTTTTCAGATTGCCTTTGTTTCTATGTTAAAACAAACAAACTGTGTATTTTCCTTGAATTAACAGATGCAGTGGATTTGATTATGGCAGAGTCCCATGAACTTGGCGGTTCTACTGTAGTTGTTGACCGTGCTACCCCAAGGGTAACCATCTCTGTAGAATGTAGAACGACGAAGTTAGATATCCTAGTAGAATGCCACAGGGTGGATGTGGTGCATAGTGCTCATCTAATATAAAGGTCACGTGTCGTTTGACTAGTAGATGATCTAGTTGCCTGACTGTCTCAGCATGGTGAATTTGACTATATTTAATATGACATGCTCTTTGATATTTACACAGGACGAACAATGATAGAGAGAATGATAATCATAATGAATGATGTAGTATGATGTAGTATAATGTGACATTTTATATGTACACATTCGATTATTATTTAGACACTATCGATGGCCTTCGGCCGTCATCCCGAATCAAACTATACCTTAGGGAACATAGTGAACCCGTCGGAGATTGTGCATGTAAGATGTCACGTCATTTACTATGATTTTCATTCTTCCATTTTTACTCTTCCAATCATTATTCTTACATGACAGTAAAATTACTATCCCTGTGATGGAGAGGTTACATATAAACCGTTTCTTGTGGAACAGGATGTCTGCGTATAATAAATCCTGCTCAAAATCTATGTTTGAGATTAGAGTTGAGTATTCAATTAAAAATCAAATCTGTTATTGATGATATAATAATCGATTGATATCCATTCGATTTAATGGATTTAATTGAATTTAAAAATTAAAAATTAAAATCTAATTGAAATTAAAAAAATAATTTTATATTAACCGAATCAAACATTTTAATTTGATTTTGTCAATAATTTTAATTTAATCAGCATTTTATTACAACATGCGACATCACACCTTTACATGTCGGCACAATTAGCATTTGTATAGGTGATTACTATAATAGATTTTTGAATCAATTCTAACCGATATAAAATAATATTTGACTTTTTTTTTATAAAAGATCGTTATAGAGGACTGATATACACTATTATCTTTTGCACTAACACGTGTCATCACATTACTAATCCTCGCATTGGCTTAGGTCTGTTGGGCCCATGGTCATGCTTGCGCGTGACTAATGTTATTAATTAATATTTATAATATCACAGTTTCCATCCTAACTGAAGTAGGTGGTAAATTTATATGAGATTGGATCAGTCATCCAATATTTACCTAATTCGTTGTTTTTTAAAGTTTAACAAAATAAAAATGCAATAAATTTGTATATTACATGATTATTAAATCTTAACATTAAAATTTATTTTGATAGGAAAATAAATTAATTATCCACGCACATGTAATTTAAGTTTGCATATTAATTTATTTTTAATTGACATCGAATATTCAATTTAAATTAAATAATTTTGGATGACCAATTCATCAGAGCGAACACCACATAAATTCAGCATTATTAAATCAACTTACCATTAAAAAACATCGGTCACGGCACGTTGCCCGTCGCTTTTGCATATTAATTATCCACCCACGTATTGGAATATTGATTCCATTGAATTATCCACGCACCCTGAAATAATGTCTTCGGTGCTCGTTGGTTGTCTCCTTCATGCTCTTCTTCCTCGTCCGGGCTCTGCCGTCGCGGTCGCAGGCTGCAAGAGCAGATTCATTCGGGTCCGCGCATCGATGAACTCCCGGCCGCCTCCAGTGGCGGAGTTTCCCTACCTACCGCCGGCGCAGCGGGATCTGATGGTGGAAGTCCTATCCATGGTGGAGACCGGACTCGGGCCGCAGCTCCTCCCCTCCACCGTGCCCTCAGACGTCCTGTCCTTCCAAAATCCGTCCGGCTCAGCCCATGGCGCCCTCGATATCCGATACGGTGACCGCGATTCCACGGTACTAACTCACTTGTGTCTTCATATAGAAAATAGATCCATGAGTTTCTATGTGCTTAAAAACGAAACTCGGTAGCAGTAGCACTTCTGTTTGCTCTATCTCGATTTCTCTCTTTTCTCATGCTTAATAATGCCGGATTCTATCAAATTAAGAAAAAAGATGCTTATTCCTAGTGTATGCCAATTGTAGCACAAGTTTTAATAGGTTTCTAATGAGTTGTTATGATCAACTTAGCTTAAGTTTTTTTTTGTTTTTTTTTTTACTTTGTTCAGAAACAATTCTTTGAAAGAAACTCTAATCTGTTCATAGAAATCCTTGTTTGTAGAATTAAGCTTCGGTTGTTGCGTTTTGATAAGATGGATTAGAATTCCCTTTGTAGTATGTTTTATAAATTAAAAAAACCTGATTAATCAGGTCAAGTTTTGAAGATTTAGTCTTCTCATTTTGATGCTCTAATCAATATGCATGCCACACTAAAAGAAATCAAAGCTGAACTATTGTAATTTGAGAATTTATTTAATTAAAAACAAGCCAGTTGAGAGACTGAGATTTGTCGTACTGATCATGATAATCCACACAGATAATCAAGTATCAGTGGTAGAAAACCTCAATAAAAAGCGTCTTATTCACATTTTATTGTAATTTTATTCAGGTAGACTTCATACTGGAATCATGGCTGCACTGCCAGATCCCTACTGGTGCTCTCAATATAGCCACTTTATTTGTCTCGCTTAATTCTTCCACAGATGCTCCTCACCTTCTTATGGAGTTCATACAAGGAAGCCCAACCTCCCTCGTTCTCCTCCTGGACTTGATACCACGCAAGGATATCAGCCTCCACCCTGACTACCTTGATGAATTTTACCATCAAACCGATCTGGATAAACAGAGGCAAGTGCTTGCGAAACTTCCACAGGTGCAACCGTACATGTCACCCTCTCTTTATGTCCGCAGTATGCTATCACCCACGGCAATTGTAGTTAACATCAATTGTGGTGACGGGAACGAACAGACCGTGCTGGAAGAGATAATCCGTGGCAAACTCAATATGATTTGCAAGGAGATTGTTCAAATATGGTTGCGCTTGTGTGTTAAAACTAGGCTATCGAGTGAAGTGGATCAAGACATTTTGGTTAAAAGAGATAGTATGATCAAGAGCAAGGCCATTGAAATTGATCTCGAGGCAAACCTACCTAAAATGTTCACTCCTGAGGTCGCAAGCCGTGTAATAAGGGAAATTAAGGAGGCTTATAAGGATGATTAACGAGGTTTTTCCAACCAACCTCGGGCGGCCTGCCCGGCTATACGAAAGTTTTCCAACAGTCGTCAGGGTAAATCGGGAAGCGCTCACAGTGGACAGTCTAGAAACCCAACGTCCCATGGTTCACGCT
>JAGFNQ010009464.1:89065-136251 GCA_024364735.1 Boesenbergia rotunda
CTAGGGATTAAACATGATTCCGTGATACTAAGGTATTAACATGCTTCCTTGTTCTATGCACATGTGAGTAAGTACTTAGCATTTCTCTATACTGAAGTTAAGTAAAGGAGAAAAAGAAAAACTGAAACTTAAATCTTCTTACTTGAAGACGCAAGGTTGATGCTGATGTGTGTGTGATGCTGGAGAATGGAAACTGCTCTGATACCACCTATGTAGCACCCGCCTTCTCTACTTAGACGGATCGTTACTCTTGTCTACTTCTTGACTCTAATGCACGACTAAAAATGCGGAAATCTTTTTTTTTTCTTTTAAATCCCTCTAGGGATGATATTCTAACTCTACCAGTCATGCATGATACAAAGGCACACTTTTTCCATCTGTAAAACTTCTCGGCAATGGTACCAGTCGACAGCCATCTAACCAGTCGACTGGTATCGGCCACAGAAAGTTTCCGGGCGCGGCACCAGTCGACTGGCCTCTTGGCAGTCGACTGGTGCATCGAACAGAAGCAACTGTTCGATAGGCCAGTCGACTGATACTGAACCAGTCGACTGGCATGCCTGAAAGTCTGAAATTTCAGATTCGAGCCGTGTTTCAGAACTCCACCAAACATATAGTTTCAAGCCATACAAAGACACAACACCATTTCTATACTCTATGCTAGTTTCCTAAACATTTTAGCCAATCAAAACAACTTCATAAACTCGAAATTAGAACTTTTGCGAGATTTAACAAGTTATGAAAATCTATATAAACTTTATGCTAGAGTTTGTACCAAACTTAACTTCTAACCATTTAAACTCATTCCACAAGGTTCTATAACATCATTAAAGCATTATGGAATGTGAATGCGACTTTTCTAAGCATAATGAGAATAAAACTTGATTCAAAGGGAAACTAGCTCTATCTTGGCACATGCATCAATAGCTCCAACAAAGTATCAATATTCAAAACTACTCACACTTCTACTCATCCAATGCAATCATAAGGATATGTAAACTAAACGAAATGACATGGAATCTTTACTTGTGGTTTTAAGACATGCAAAATATCTAAAACACAATTACTTGAATAAATGCTATATGATCTAACTTAAACTAAGACTCTATAACAAATGTAGTATGAGTCTTTTATTCATCTTATCCCAAGGATCTCTCCAAGGTCAGCCACCACACACACGTCACTCAGCACCGCCTTGTCGCCTTCCTTCAGAATTGCTTGCCTTTACCTTTACCTGCAGCAAGAGGAAATGCAACTAATAAGCAAAAAGCTTAGTAAGTACTATCTAGCTCACAAAATCTCGAAAATGTGCAAACATGCTTTTTAAACAATGTGAAATCACATGAGATACTTTTTATGCTTGAAAGAAACACTAAGAAACATGTATAACTCAAAACATGCATACTCAAGCACTAATAAGTCTCAACTCACTTTTCTTGGCTTAACTTGAAACTTTAGCAATTCTTTAACTTTTAAAAAACTTCTTTAAACTTTAGAAAACTTTGCTAAAGCATATACTTGAAAATAATAATCACTTGGATCCACTGAAGACGTAAGTACCATCTCATGCGCGTTCCCTAAAAGGTTGGGGTAGCGAGCCACCAATCCTAATAGAGCAGACCTTGGTCTACCAGGGCCAAGACCTTGGAATTGGACACCTGGATTTCTTTAACGACGCCCTTGGACGCCGGGTACTGGCCTTAGAAAATAAAATAGCTTTTCTTTCTTTTCTTTCTTATTTTTAAATGCCTTGGCATTTTAACGAGCACCTTGTGTGCCCAAATCCCTAAGTCTTGACTTTTAGGGATTTCTTAAGGCCTTGGCCTTTTCTTTTCTTTTCTTTATCTTCTCTTTTCTTTTCTCATAACTTTCTTAGCCCCTAATCTCACATAGGGTGCTTAATCAAACTTATACAAGCATATAATGAACTATGATCACATGAAAAATCTTAAACTAAAGGTAAATGTTTCTTTTAAAACTTTTAAAGGAAATTCTTGCGGAAAAACCGCCTCTTACTGCAGGTGAGCAGTACTTACATTGATATCTTGGACTTACAACCAAAATTGACGTCTAGGGCTCGGGAGAAACTTGAGATCTCGGAGATTTCTTCGCGCCTACGTGTTCCTCTCGTCGCGGGGATTCCGAATATCGGAAGATCTTTCGGAGGAGAGCCTTGGCCGGCCCTCTAGGGCTTGGTGTTGGCGTGCGCACAAGAGAGGGGGAGAAAAGGGGGCGGCGTGCGTGTGTCTTGGGCGAGGAAGAGAGGGTTTTGAGAGAAAATAAAATTTCTCTCTTCAATTATCTATTTATACTTATGGGGCGAATTTACCTAACTATACCTTATCTATTGTTCCGCTCAATCTATTTAAACAAAACCAACCAGCGCAGCTTGTCCGCCATTGTCTCTCTGCGCGTAGGTGAAGGGTTCGATTCCCACCTACGCGATTTCTGTTTATACCCCTTTTTGCCACGTTCGTTTACGGAAAAATTCTATAAAAATATCCATAAATTTGGAATAAATTCTAAGATATTTCTAAAATTAGTTTCGAGAATTTTCGGGCTATCTCTCTTAATAAAATACTAAACGGACTCGGAAAATTCCATAAAAATATTCTAAAAATTCCTAAAAATATCTAGAATATTTCTAAAATATTTTTAACTAATTTCAAGGACTTTACAGACTTAAAAGGGAAATTTTGGGGCGTTACAATCCCCCATACCTTATGAAAAGTTCGTCCTCGAACTTAAAATAATTCTGGATATCTTTCTCTCATGCTGTCCTCACGTTCCCAAGTAGCTTCCTCATGCTGTTGATTCTGCCAGATGACCTTCACTATTGGCACTTCTTTGTTTCTTAATCTTTTAACTGCTTTGTCCACTATCTGTGTCGGTCTGCTCTCATAGCTAAGATCTTCTTGGATCTGTACTGACTGAGGCTGAATCACTTGATTGGGATCGTGAATACACTTCTTTAGCATGGAGACATGAAATACTGTGGATAGCTGACATATCCTCTGGTAAGTCCAACTCATATGCTACCTTACCAACCCTCTTTATGATCTTGTAGGGTCCTATGTAGCGAGGACTTAGCTTGCCCTTTTTGCCAAATCTCATCACTCCCTTCATAGGAGCGACCTTGAGAAATACTGAATCTCCAACTTGGAATTCAAGTGGCCTACGGCGTGTGTCAGCATAACTTTTCTGTCTACTCTGGGCAGTCTCAATCCTCTGGCGGATCGTCTGGATAGCTTGAGTGGTCTCATCTATAAGCTCAGTCTGGCTGCCTAGTCCTGACTCCATCTCTTTCTTCTCACCAGCTTCTTGCCAACATATGGGTGATCTGCATTTCCTGCCATACAATGCCTCATAAGGTGCCATCCTGATGGTGGCCTGATAG
This sequence comes from Boesenbergia rotunda, assembly GCA_024364735.1. Classification (NCBI taxonomy): domain Eukaryota; kingdom Viridiplantae; phylum Streptophyta; class Magnoliopsida; order Zingiberales; family Zingiberaceae; genus Boesenbergia; species Boesenbergia rotunda. The sequence goes on from JAGFNQ010009464.1 coordinate 92,463, forward strand.
CTATTGTTGTAGGCAAATTCAGCTAAACACAGGTACTTGCACCAACTGCCTTTAAAATCCAACGCACAAGCCCTGAGCATGTCTTCTAAAATCTGATTTACTCACTCTGTTTGTCCATCTGTCTGGGGATGGAAAGCTATGCTGAACTGCAGTCTGGTGCCTAGGGCGTCCTGAACACACCTTCAAAAATGGGAGATGAACCGCCCATCTCTGTCAGAAACGATCGACTTCGGAACTCCGTGAAGCCTGATAACTTCTTTCACGTACAGCTGTGCTAACTGCTCTACCGAATGTGATAACTTGATGGCTAGGAAGTGGGCAGACTTGGTCAATCTATCCACTATCACCCATATTGCATCGTGTCCATGGGTGGTCCTTGGGAGACCTGTGATAAAATCCATGGATATCTCTTCCCACTTCCACTCTGGAATGGGAAGTGGCTGTAGAACTCCTCCTGGTCTCTGGTGTTCTGCTTTGACTCTCTGGCAGGTCAAGCAGGTACTGATATATCTGGCCACGTCTCGCTTGAGTCCAGACCACCAGAACCTCTTCTTTAAATCTTGGTACATCTTGGTAGAACCAGGATGCATAGAGTACGGGGTACTGTGGGCTTCTTCTAAAATATTCTTTCTTAGTTCCTCGTCATTGGGGACGCAAAGGCGGCCTCCAAGATAGAGGATGCCACTGTCTAATACTCGAAACTCTGAATTTTCTGCCTCTTGGATCCCCTGCTTGATCTTCTGGATCTCTGGGTCTTGATCTTGCTTTTCTTGTATATCTACAAGCAGGGTTGACTCTAGGGTCAATGCCGAAAGTTGCCCAATTATTACCTCGACTCCAAAATCCTTTATTTCTTTCTGAAGTGGTGGAGACAGTGATGATAGGGACATCAATGCTGCACAGGATTTCCTGCTCAGTGCATCTGCCACTTTATTAGCTTTACCTGGGTGGTAGAGGATTTCACAGTCATAATCTTTGACCAACTCTAGCCACCTGCGCTGCCTCATATTCAGGTCCTTCTGAGTGAAGAAGTAATTCAAACTCTGATGGTCTGTGAAGATTCTGCACTGCACTCCATACAGGTAGTGTCTCCAGAGTTTCAGTGCAAAAACCATAGCTGCTAGCTCAAGGTCGTGGGTAGGGTAATTCTTCTCATAGTCCTTGAGCTGTCTGGAGGCATATGCTATTACTTTACCGTCTTGCATGAGGATAGCTCCAAGGCCCATCTTGGATGCATCACTGTAGATGTCAAAGGCCTTGTCACTCTCTGGAACAGTCAGGATGGGAGCACTGGTCAGTCTCTTCTTCAGCTCTAGAAAACTGTGCTCGCATTTATCTGACCATTCAAACTTCTTGTTCTTTCTGGTCAAGGCTGTGAGTGGAGAGGCTATCCTGGAAAAGTCCTCCACAAATTTCCTGTAATATCCTGCCAGGCCTAGGAAGCTTCTGATTTCACTGGCATTCTTGGGTCTACACCAGTTGCTGACTGCTTCTATCTTGGCTGGATCAACTTGAATGCCTTCTTTGGATACAATGTGACCTAGGAAGGTCACCTGATCTAGCCAAAACTCACACTTTGAGAATTTTGCATAGAGCTTCTCCTGCTGAAGGATCTGCAGCACCATCCTCAAGTGTGTAGCATGGTCCTCTGGAGTCTTGTTCAGAGCTCTGTAGTCTATGCACAGACGCATAGACCCATCCTTCTTCTTGACGAAAAGTACAGGAGCTCCCCAGGGTGAATGACTCGGGCGGATGAAGCCCTTGTCTAATAGCTCCTGGAGTTGCTCTTGTAATTCTTTCAGCTCTGCAGGAGACATACGATAGGGGGCCTTCGAGACCGGACCGGTACCTGGCACTAGCTCGATCTCGAATTCCACTTCTCTGTTGGGAGGTAGTCCAGGTAGTTCTTCTGGGAACACTTCTGGATATTCGCAGACTACCCGTACATCCTCCTGCTTGAGTTCTTTCTTTGCTTCTGAGTCCACTATGTGTGCAAGAAAACCAGCACACCCTTGCTCTAGCATCTGGTGGGCTGCCAAGGCTGAGAGGAATTTCTGAGTCTTCCTCTTTGGGGCTCCTTGAAACTCGAATGGTGGTTCTCCTTCCGGGCTGAAAACCACCTTCCTTCTACGACAGTCCACTGAAGCGCTGTACTTACTGAGGAAATCCATGCCCAGTATGATGTCGAAGTCTTGCATCGCAAGGACTATCAGATCGACATATAACTCTCGGTCTGAAATCTTGATTGGCACAGCCCGGAGCCGCTGGGTGGATTCCATGAGTTCCCCTGAAGGGAGAGTTGTTAAGAACTTCATCATTCAACCTTTCTGGTGGCCTTTATACTGTTTAAGTAGTGCTCAGTGATCAAAGCACTACTTATTAGTTCTTCGGAGGTTTGCAGCCTCTTAACACCGCTAGCCCCCCTTCAACGCTATCTCAGGCCTTAACATCTTGAGCATTAGCCTAACTATCTCTTTTTCTGTGCTAACTAGCTCTGGGCACAGATGAGCTAACCGCTCAAACATCTTCACTGCTTCTTCCACGGATAGTTCTCCTTGTCTGAACTCCGTGAATTCATCATAATGCTTGTTGGTTACTTGCATGTGAAAGTATTCTTCGAAGAACTCAGTCTCGAAGTCGGCCCATGTCATCTGGCTGACATTTCTCTTGGCCTTGACTCTCTTCCACTATATTCTAGCATCTCCCGTAAGGCAGAAAGATGCACACTTTATCTTCTCTACCCCATGTCAGTCCAGTAGCCCTACTATTCTTTCCAACGTTTTGAACCATGCTTACGCATCCCATGGTTTGCTTGTGCCTGGGAAGTTCCCTGGCTTCAGTTTCTCCTACTGAATGAGGTACGCTTCTTGCCTTCTAGGAGCTTGCTCCTCGTTTTGGGCCTTTCTAGGACGTCCTCAAATGTATAACTTAACACTAAATGGTAATGTGCCCAAACTTGCTTTAGGATATAACAAGACCTCGGTCTTGATTCTTATCTCATTTCTTAGTCCTAGAACTCGTTCTAGGGCTTAGTAAGACCTTGGTCTTACTCAAAACATTTATCAAGCAGCATGCGTGCCATAATCCCAAAACTTACTTTTGGCAAATCAAGTAAGTACTTAAGCATTTCTCTAATATCCATTCTAGGGATTAAACATGATTCCGTAATACTAAGGTATTAAACATGCTTCCTTGTTCTATGCACATGTGAGTAAGTACTTAAGCATTTCTCTATACTGAAGTTAAGTAAAGGAGCAATAGAAAAACTGAAACTTAAAGCTTTCTTACTTGAAGACGGCAAGGTTGATGCTGATGTGTGTGTGATGCTGGAGAATGGGAACTGCTCTGATACCACCTGTAGCGACCCGCCTTCTCTACCTTAGACGGATCGTTACTCTTGTCTACTTCTTGACTCTAATGCACGACTAAAAATGCGGAAATCTTTTTTTTTCTTTTAAATCCCTCTAGGGATGATATTCTAACTCTACCAGTCATGCATGATACAAAGGCACACTTTTTCCATCTGTAAAACTTCTCGGCAATGGTACCAGTCGACTGCCATCTAACCAGTCGACTGGTATCGGCCACAGAAAGTTTCCGGGCGCGGCACCAGTCGACTGGCCTCTTGGCAGTCGACTGGTGCATCGAACAGAATCTACTGTTCGATAGGCCAGTCGACTGATACTGAACCAGTCGACTGGCACGCCTGAAAGTCTGAAATTTCAGATTCGAGCCGTGTTTCAGAACTCCACCAAACATATAGTTTCAAGCCATACAAAGACACAACACCATTTCTATACTCTATGCTAGTTTCCTAAACATTTTAGCCAATCAAAACAACTTCATAAACTCGAAATTAGAACTTTTGCGAGATTTAACAAGTTATGAAAATCTATATAAACTTTATGCTAGAGTTTGTACCAAACTTAACTTCTAACCATTTAAACTCATTCCACAAGGTTCTATAACATCATTAAAGCATTATGGAATGTGAATGCGACTTTTCTAAGCATAATTGAGAAATAAAAACTTGATTCAAAGGGAAACTAGCTCTATCTTGGCACATGCATCAATAGCTCCAACAAAGTATCAATATTCAAAACTACTCACACTTCTACTCATCCAATGCAATCATAAGGATATGTAAACTAAACGAAATGACATGGAATCTTTACTTGTGGTTTTAAGACATGCAAAATATCTAAAACACAATTACTTGAATAAATGCTATATGATCTAACTTAAATTAAGACTCTATAACAAATGTAGTATGAGTCTTTTATTCATCTTATCCCAAGGATCTCTCCAAGGTCAGCCACCACACACACGTCACTCAGCACCGCCTTGTCACCTTCCTTCAGAATTGCTTGCCTTTACCTTTACCTGCAGCAAGAGGAAATGCAACTAATAAGCAAAAAGCTTAGTAAGTACTATCTAGCTCACAAAATCTCGAAAATGTGCAAACATGCTTTTTAAACAATGTAAAATCACATGAGATACTTTTTATGCTTGAAAGAAACACTAAGAAACATGTATAACTTAAAACATGCATACTCAAGCACTAATAAGTCTCAACTCACTTTTCTTGGCTTAACTTGAAACTTTAGCAATTCTTTAACTTTATATCTTTCTTTAACTTTTAGAAAACTTCTTTAAACTTTAGAAAACTTTGCTAAAGCATATACTTGAAAATAATAATCACTTAGATCCACTGAAAACGTAAGTACCATCTCATGCGCGTTCCCTAAAAGGTTGGGGTAGCGAGCCACCAATCCTAATAGAGCAGACCTTGGTCTACCAGGGCCAAGACCTTGGAATTGGACACCTGGATTTCTTTAACGACGCCCTTGGACGCCGGGTATTGGCCTTAGAAAATAAAATAGCTTTTCTTTCTTTTCTTTCTTATCTTTAAATGCCTTGGCATTTTAACGAGAACCTTGTGTACCCAAATCCCTAAGTCTTGACTTTTGGGGATTACTTAAGGCCTTGGCCTTTTCTTTTCTTATCTTTATCTTCTCTTTTCTTTTCTCATAACTTTCTTAGCCCCTAATCTCACATAGGGTGCTTAATCAAACTTATACAAGCATATAATGAACTATGATCACATGAAAAATCTTAAACTAAAGGTAAATGTTTCTTTTAAAACTTTTAAAGGAAATTCTTGCGGAAAAATCGCCTCTTACTGCAGGTGAGCAGTACTTACATTGATATCTTGGACTTACAACCAAAATTGACGTCTAGGGCTCGGGAGAAACATGAGATCTCGGAGATTTCTTCGCGCCTACGTGTTCCTCTCGTCGCGGGGATTCCGAATATCGGAAGATCTTTCAGAGGAGAGCCTTGGCCGGCCCTCTAGGGCTTGGTGTTGGCGTGCGCACAAGAGAGGGGGAGAAAAGGGGGCGGCGTGCGTGTGTCTTGGGCAGGAAGAGAGGGTTTTGAGAGAAAATAAAATTTCTCTCTTCAATTATCTATTTATACTTATGGGGCGAATTTACCTAACTATACCTTATCTATTGTTCCGCTCAATATATTTAAACAAAACCAACCAGCGCAGCTTGTCCGCCCATTGTCTCTTTGCGCGTAGGTGAAGGGTTCGATTCCCACCTACTCGATTTCTGTTTATACCCCTTTTTGCCACGTTCGTTTACGGAAAAATTCTATAAAAATATCCATAAATTTGGAATAAATTCTAAGATATTTCTAAAATTAGTTTCGAGAATTTTCGGACTATCTCTCTTAATAAAATACTAAACGTACTCGGAAAATTCCATAAAAATATTCTAAAAATTCCTAAAAATATCTAGAATATTTTTAAAATATTTTTAACTAATTTCAAGGACTTTACAGACTTAAAAGGGAAATTTTGGGGCATTACAGGAACTAAGCTGGGAGGCAGGGCAGTCGACTGGCCTGGAGGCAGTCGACTGCCAATACCCACAGAAAGTTTGCGGCCTCGGACCAGTCGACTGTCTTGGGTCAGTCAATTGGTATACCCCGAAACTAGCCGTTGGCCAGCAATTAATGATGGGCCAGTCGACTGCCCTTGGGGCAGTCGACTGGTGCGGGGCTGGACAAACTGCGAGTTTGTCCTTTTCACCTATAAAAGGAGCACCTTTTTGCACGTGTACGGTACGGTTTCGTACAATAACGAGGTGCTGCCCAACTAAAAAGTGTTCTTGCTTCCTCTCACTCATTCTACTTCATTCTGTAAAGAGGAAGATCGCCGTTATAAAGGTTTCTCCACCTGAAGGAGATTTTCATAATGAAAGTGGTGCTCGCGGTGTGCATCCTTGGATTAGTCATCCATCTGGGTGGATACCAAGTAAAATACTTTTGTTAGCATTGTATCAAATTTCTTTGCATATTATTTCCGCTGCGCTAACAACTCTGTAGAGATCAAAACGTGAAAAAGTGCATTCACCTCCCATCTGCACGCCTTATGTTGGTGCAGGAAGCACCATATCGAACCTTGTTTTGATATTGGCAAAGGATTCAAAGTTAAGTTTGTTTGTGATCTAACGTTGTTCACTGAGTGTGCAGAAAAAACCCTAGCGAAGGACTGCTAGGCACCTGGCGAAGGAATGCCAGGATACAAAGCCCTAGCGAAGCACTGCTAGGCAACTAGCGAAGGGCTGCTAGTCACCAAGTCCTAGCGAAGGACTGCAAGGCAACTAGCGAAGGGCTGCTAGTCATCAAGTCCTAGTGAAGGACTGCTAGGCAACTAGCGAAGGGCTGCTAGTCATCAAAGACATGGCGAAGGGCTGCTGGGCACCTAGTGAAGGGCTGCTAGGATACAAAGCCCTAGCGAAGGAATGCTAGGCACCGGGCGAAGGACAGCTCGGCATCCAAGACCTGACAAAGGACCGTCAGGCAAAAGTCCAACCAGAGGAACGGTTGGCATCAGGTAAATTCTCCCGAGAGGAGTAGGTGAGGACGCGTTCCCCGTCGAGGGAACAGTAGGCGTCGGTTCGACCTAGGGCTCCATTTTGGAGATCCAAAGTCAGAACCAAGACAGCTAAGGCTGTATAAAATAATACTTTATTGTTTTATTGTGTTTTGGACTAACCTTGGATGCAAGACCGAAGGAACGTGTGTCTGCAGCTCAGAGAGCCTCAAAGGAATAAGGCAATAGCTGACCAAGGCGCCCCCAAGGTGAACACCAAACACAACAAATGCAAAGTGGCTTCGACAGTACAACACCCGGGCGCCCCTGTGCTCCCGGGCGCCCCCGCTGCTCCCGGGCGCCCCTAGCGTCTCGGGCGCCCCCAGCGTCCCGGGCACCCCCATGTGCATGCTTCGACCCAGGCCAGCTACGGAAGCTCCCTTCGAAGCCAAGCAGATAACTCTTTGACCCGGTCAATCCGGGCGCCCCGAGCGGTCCGGGCGCCCCGGTCAAAGCGGATCCAGAGGATCAGACGCGATCGAGACTTTGGCGGATCAAAGGCCACGTGGGGGGCACCCCTGACATCCCGGGCGCCCCCTGGCCCTATATAAAGGGCCCTCGACCAAGGCTTCAAAGCATCAATTCTCCGAACGCCTCAAAGCTCTTCTGCTCTCGCGCCTTGCTCCGGAATCCTTCCAACTCGAGCCGACGACGCCCTGCTGCTCCGAAAAAGCCGATCTACTCCGGACGTCGGTAAAAGAGTTAGTTAAAAGTTTACTGTACTTAATTTGTAATCCTTTTGTAAACTATTTTACACCTAGTATAGAATTGCCCAAAGTAAACGGTCAACGACCGTGGGCCTTGGAGTAGGACTCGACACAGGCTCCGAACCAAGTAAAAATGACTGTGTCCCTGTGTTATTGTTTTGTTTTATTTCCGCTGTGCACTTGCTCTTAATTTTACGAAGAAAAATGAATTCCGATATTCACCCCCCCTCTATCGGTGTTCTTGATCCAACACCTTAGACGATCCATCAGTTGGTATCAGATCCGGTGCGTTTTGGAAGATCTAACAGTCAACCAGAACAATTGTGATGGCGTTTCAAGAGGGATACTCCACCGCATGACCTTCGTTCTTCGACGGGAACGACTTCGCCTATTGGAAAGGTAGGATGCAATACTACCTCATGAATGATATTGAAAATTGGATAAGTGTTGCAGATGGCTTCGAGGCGCCCATCGATGAAAGAGGAGACCCAACACCAATGAGATCATGGTCGAAGGAGGTGATGAAGATGGCACAATCAAATGCTAAGGCCACCACGACATTGCAATGCGGGCTCTCGAAGGAGCAACTGAACAAGGTGGGGCCGTTCAAGAGCACCAAGGAACTGTGGGACAAGTTGGTAGAGTTGAACGAGGGGTCAAACGAGTCCAAAAGAGCAAAGAAGGACTTGTTGGTGGCCCAACTGCAATCCCTCTCCATGAAGAGCAATGAGACCGTTAGTCAGCTGCATGGAAGGGTAAAGGAAGTGATCAACGAGCTCTATGTAATTGGAGAGAAAATCGAAAACCGGGACATCGTCAGGTATGTCTTACAAGCCTTCCCGAGAACCACCCTGTGGGCATCCATGGTTGATGCTTACAAGGTATCAAGGGACTTATCTTTAGTCAAATTAGACGATTTGTTTTGTGAATTTGAACTGCACGAGCAAGCTAACATTTCGGCAAAAGAGAAAGGTATTGCTTTTGTTGCAGAAAAGAAGAAGAGGAAGGAGAAGAAGAAAGTGGTCTACTCATCTTCATCAGACTCAGAGGAGTCAAGCACCTCTATGGACAGTGACCAAGAGGCCTTCATGGTAAGAAAGTTTCGTAGAGCATTTAAAAGTTTATCTAACAAATCCTATGCTAGGAAAGGGGCCAAAGGTAAGGGTAAGGCCAAGGACATAATCTGCTACAACTGTCATCAAGAGGGACACATGAAGAATGAGTGTCCTCAATTGAAGAAAAGGGAGGACAAGAAGGAAGAGAAGAAGAAGAGTGGCAAGAAGAAATCAAAGGGAAAGGAGAAGGGTGCCACCAACCTCAAGGCAACTTGGGATGATCCCTCTTCCTCAGAGGAAGAAGAAGAGCAAGTCTCCCACTTTGTTCTTATGGCACAAGATCACTCAGACTCATCAGATGATGAACGAAGCTTAAGCAGTGAAGATGAGAGCTCCTCCACTTCATCATCAGAATCAGAAGCTTCGGTAAGTGAGGTATACCACTTACCCTCCTCTACTTTAGTGAAAATAATTTCTAGCACGAACATGGACTTAGCTAAGGCTAGAAGTAAAGTTAAGAACCTAAAGGAACAAATTGTCATGCTTAGAGTAGAAGCTACTAGACTTAAAGATTTGCATGCTAGTTCTACCTCTTCACATGTTTCACACCTTGAAAATGAAAATAGGGAATTAAGAAAACAGGTAGATGACCTCACCAAGGCCCTTAGGAAATTCTAAGTGGGATATAGTAACCTAGATATGATCATCAATAGTTAAAGGGCTGTGTACAACAAAGCCGGGTTGAGTTATAGGCCTAAAACAAAGGAGGTAGCTTTTGTCTCACTTACCAGTAGGATTGATGCATCTAGGAGACTAGGGGCTAGGGGAACCACAAAGAAGGCATGGGTACCTAAGATATTTCTAAATGATGCTTATGGATCAAAGATATGGGTACCAAAAGAGTATATTTTCCATGTTGTTTAGGTAAAGGTGAAGGAGGCCCCAACAGTGTGGATAGTAGATAGTGGATGCTCAAGACACATGACCGGAGATGTGAGCAAGTTCACCACTATTAGCTACATAAGAGAAGGGACGGTCTCCTTTGAGAATAGTGGAAAGTTGAGGATTATTGGTAGGGGCACAATTGAGGTATCTCCCACTATTTCAATTCATAAGGTACTTTTAATCAAAGACATGAAGTTTAATTTATTAAGTATAAGTCAATTATGTGATGTCGGTTTTCAAGTAGAATTTCATGCTAGAAAATGCATCATTAGACATAATGAATCAAGTGATACCATATTAGAAGGATTTAGAGAGGCAAATTTATACTATCTTGATTTATTAAGAGTGCCACGAACCTCAAGGCGACTTGGGACGATCCCTCATCTTCAGAGGAAGAAGAAGAGCAAGTCTCCCACTTCGCTCTTATGGCACAAGATGACTCAGACTCATCAAACGATGAACGAAGCTCAAGCAGTGAAGATGAGAGCTCCTCCACTTCATCATCAGAGTCATAAGCATCGGTAAGTGAGGTATACCACTTACCCTCCTCTACATTAGTGAAAATAATTTCTAGCACGAACATGGACTTGGCTAAGGCTAAAGATAAAGTTAAGGATCTTAAGGAACAAATTGCCATGCTTAGAGTAGAAGTTATTAAACTTAAAGATTTGCATGCTAGCTCTACCTCTTCACATGTTTCACACCTTGAAAATGAAAATAAGGAATTAAGGAAACAGGTAGATGACCTCACAAAGGCCCTTAGGAAATTCCAAGTAGGATCTAGTAACTTAGATATGATCATAAACAACCAAAGGGCTGTATATAACAAGGCCGGGTTAGGATATAGGCCTAAGACCAAGGAGGTAGCCTTTGTTTCACTCACTGGTAGGATGGGTGCATCTAGGAGATTAGGGGCTAAGGGAACCACAAAGAAGGCATGGGTACCTAAGAAATTTTTGAATGATGCTTATAGATCAAAAATATGGGTACCAAAAGAGTATGTTTTCTATGTTGTCTAGGTAAAGGTGAAGGAGTCTCCAACCTTGTGGATAGTAGATAGTGGATGCTCAAGACACATGACCGGAGATATGAGCAAATTCACCACTATTAGCTACCTAAGAGAAGGGACGGTCTCCTTTGGGAATAGTGGAAAGTTGAGGATCATTGGTAAGGGCACAATTGAGGTATCTTCCACTATTTCAAATCATAAGGTACTTTTAATCAAAGATATGAAGTTTAATTTATTAAGTGTGAGTCAACTATGTGATGCCGGTTTTGTTGGTGCAGAAATGCACCTAAGTCAAACCTGTGTTTTGATAATGGCAACATAGGTCAAAAGTTAGGTCTGTCTTATTTTCTAACAAGTTAATCAAGTGTGCAGGAAAAGCCCTAGCGAAGGACTGCTAGGCACTGGCGAAGGACTGCCAGCATCAAGCCCTAGCGAAGGATTGCTAGGCACTGGCGAAGGACTGCCAGCACCAAAAGCCCTAGCGAAGGACTGCTAGGCAATTGGCGAAGGACTACCAGTTCACAAGACCTGACAAAGGACAGTCAGGCAAAAGTCCAACCAAAGGAGCGGTTGGCATCAGGTAAACTCTCCCGAGAGGAGTAGGTGAGGACGCGTTCCCCGTCGAGAGAACAGTAGGCGTCGGTTCGACCTAGGACTCCATTTTGGAGACCAAAGTCAGAACTAAGACAGCTAAGGCTGTATAAAATAATAATTAATTATGTTATTGTGTTTTGGACTAACCCTTGATGCAGGACCGAAGGAACGTGTGTCTGCAACTCAGAGAGCCTCAAAGGAGTGAGGCAACAGCTGAGTAAGGCGCCCTGAGTGTCCAGGGCGCCCTCAAGGTAAACCAGAACCAAACGAAGCAAAATGGGCTTCAGCTGCTTACTGGGCAAGGCGCCCTCAGCAGCGAAGGCGCCTTCGTCACTGAAGGCGCCCTCAGCAGCCAAGGCGCCTCCAGCTCAACACTGCAAAGCCTCAGCTTCATCCACAGCGAGATCTCTGCGCGGAAGAAGTCAGCGAAGGCGCCCTCTACGACCAAGGCGCCCTCACGGTCAAACTTCATCCCTGTTCGAGCGGGATAAAAGTTGACCGAGCGATCTGCGGATCGCGTGACACGTGGCAGGGCACCCTCGACGACCAGGGCGCCCCTGGGTGCTATAAATAGCACCCAACGCCCAAGCCTTCAACATGAACTTCGCTCCAATGCTTCAAAGTTCTTCTACGCTCGTGCCTTGCTCCGGAAACGCCTCACCTCGAGCCGACGACGTCCCGCTGCCCCAAAAAGATTCGATACACTCCGGACGTCGGTAACGAAGAACTTAGTATTTTATTATTAATTCATTGCAATCTCTTTTGTAATTGAAATTATTTGTAACCGATTTTGCGCGAATATAGAATTGCCCATAGTAAACGGTCAACGACCGTGGGCCTTGGAGTAGGAGTCGACACAGGCTCCGAACCAAGTAAAAACCTCTGTGTCTTTGTGCTGTGTTTCTTGTTTTTAATTTCCGCTGCGTACCTACTCTTATTCTAATCCGAAAGTTTTCCGATATTCACTCCCCCTCTATCGGGCTCCTCGATCCAACAAGTGGTATCAGAGCGGGGTTATTCAAACTTGGTGCAACCACCAGTTTGAAAATTTCTTTACGGATTTTCGAATTCTTTTTAATATTCTTTTCTTTTTCATTCGATTTTCTTGTTAATCGAGGTTGGTGCAACACCCCTCGATATTTTAATTTCTTAATCCCGCACTGCTAATCCAAGACCAAGTCTTGGGACAATTTTTTTTGTAAAGTTTTCTTTTACAGAACAAATGGCTATGCAAGAGGGATTCAGCACCGCTAGACTTCCACTCTTCAGTGGAGAAGACTTTTCCTACTGGAAAAGTCGCATGGAGGTCCACCTGAAAACTCAGGTGGACATGTGGATCATTATCCAGTCCGGTCTGGAGATCCCCCGAAATACGGAAGGACTTCCACAAAGCTACTCGGAGTGGGACAACACTCTAAAGCTCAAAATAGAAGCCGACGTAAAAGCAACGCAAACCCTACAATGCGGGCTGACAAAGGAAGAGCTGAACCGAGTGGGCCCCTTCAACAGTGCAAAAGAGCTATGGACAAAACTGATCGAGCTGCACGAAGGGACTTCAGACACCAGGATCAGCAAAAGGGATCTGCTACTGAACAAGATCTACACCATCAAAATGGCCGACAATGAAACAGCAGCCCAGCTCCACGCACGAATCCAAGAGGTAATGAACGGTCTTCACGCAATAGGTCATAAGGTCGAAAACCGTGACCTAATAAGGTATACTCTAAACGCATTCCCAAGAAATACCTTATGGGCATCTATGGTAGATGCATACAAGGTATCCAGGGATCTTTCTAAAATAAAACTAGATGACTTATTTTCTGAACTAGAACTGCATGAACAGACTAACACCAATTCGGTCGAAAAAGGTATCGCTTTCATTGCAGGTAAAAATCTAAAGACAACGAAGAAGAAAACTGAACCTGAACCCGAGTCTGACTCAGACTCAGAAGATGAAGAAGGAGAATAAACTAAGCTGGTTCGGCTTGCTCGAAACTACTACAAGGAGCTGAAGAACCGAACCAACAAAAGGAAAACCGGCCGAAGAAAGGACGAACCAACTGAACCCGCGAACAAGCCTAATGTGACATGCTACGAGTGCAAGAAAAAGGGCCACTACAAAACAGAGTGTCCAAATCTGAAAGAGTCCAAGAAGACGAGAAGAAAGAAGGCACTGCAAGCAACCTGGGACGAGTCTTCCTCAGAAGAAGAAGAAGAGGCACCCCAGTCCAATCTCCTAGCTCTAACCGCATCAGAAAAGTCGAGTCAGAATCAGAACAAGAGGACGGCGAGCTGACCTTCACAGAAGACGGAGAAATAAAGGTAACTGGTTTTAATAGATTACAGTTAACTGAATTGATTTCTTTTCTTTCTCGTGATTTGGCAAAAGCCAAACTCCGGGTCGAATCCCTCCGACAGGAAGTAAAACTCCTGAAAGAGGGAGCTGACTCTAAACCCTCAACCGAGAAGGTTCAGGAAGGAACTCCCACTCAAGTTGAAAAACTTGAAAAGGAAAACTCCTCCCTGAAAACTCAGGTTAAGGAATTTAGAACAGCTTTAGAACGATTCACTTCTGGTTCCAAAAATCTTGACATGATTCTTGGGAAACAGAAGTCCGTTCTAAATCGATCTGGACTTGGCTACCGAACCAAATCCCGACAAAGATCATATTTGTCTGTACTGAATCAGTCCAGAGGCAAAATTCAGGCATGGGTACCTAAACTATGCCTGAACAAACCAACTGGATCAAATCAGTATTGGATCCCCAAGGACAAGATTCACATCTTGCCTAATCATCACCGTGACTTTAGTCCATGGGGAGCCAAACTGAAAACTATTTTCATTATTAGATAAACTTGTATTTCTTGATTGAAACTGCTTGTTTGATTGTCTATTTAATTTCTTCAATTTACCATGCTTAGACTTAGGCTAGTTTAAGGACTAAACAAACTTAGCTGAAATTTGACAACATAGTATTGGGTAGAGGTGAGATGATAGTACGTTGGGGAAACCAATTCTAATAAGATCAAGTTTACTTGGCCTCTTTAGACTGGTGAAACCAGTCGAAGCTACCGATCCAAAATCCAAACTAGTTAGATCAGAAATTTTTCAAAGAGTAATTTGAAAATGAAATTTCATTAAAAGGCTTTGTCAAGGAAAGGGTGGATGATCCCATAAGGCTTCGGCCAAAGAAGGCCTAGTGCCTCGCCAAGACCTGGAAGCCAATTTTTGAAATTCAAATTCAAATTAATTTTTGTCAAATTCGAATCTAATACAAAAATTCAGTTATTTATAGATTTGAACATCTTTTCAAAATTTCAAAATCACTTAAGTTTTCAAAATTTAAATTGTTTTCAAAATTTTTCAAAAATAAACTATCAAAACCTGTCTCACAAAACCTATAAGATTAACGTGATTGAAAACCCTAGATTTGGGTGAGATAGACTAGGCAGTGAAACTCAATTAAGCTATTCCTGATTCTAATTGGATCCAAATCAAGAAAATTCTTTATGCGTAGGAACATAAAGATTTGGACCAATGGATGTTGGATAGCGGTTGCTCCAGACACATGACTGGAGACAAATTGAAGTTCACCAAGCTCAAACTCAAAAACCTAGGCTCAGTAGCATTTGACAATAATGCTACACTCAAGGTAATTGGGTCAGGTAATATTGAGCTTAAATCTAATTTCATTATTAAGAAAGTTTTATTGGTTGAAAACTTCAAGTTTAACTTGCTTAGCATAAGTCAGTTATGTGATTCTGGTTATATAGTTACCTTTAACAATTCCAACTGCCTGATTAGAAATGAACAAGACTCAGAAATCATACTTAAGGGCACTAGGAAAAACAATGTATACACTATAAATCTTCCCCTTATACCCAAATGCATGTTAACACAATTAGAACAATCAAACCTCTGGCATAGGAGATTAGGTCATACCAATTTAAGAACTATATCAAAAATTACCCAACTTGGGTTAATCAAAGGAATCCCCAAAATCAAAAACAATGAAAACCTAATATGTGAATCATGTAATCAAGGTAAATAAACCAAATCCAATCATAAACTAATCCAGTCTGATTTAACTCAAACCACACTTGAGCTCCTGCACCTTGACCTATTTGATTCACATGGAGCCAAGTCACTAAGCGGGAACCGATACTGCTTAGTAATAGTTGATGATTACTCTAGGTTTACCTGGGTTAAGTTCTTAAAAACCAAAGATGAAACCCTAAATCTATTTATTGAATTCTGTAAACTAATTGAAAATCAAAATGACACTAAAATTAAAAGACTTAGGAGTGATCACGGGGGAGAGTTTGAAAATCAAAAATTTGAGGAACTCTGTAAGGTAAATGGGTATTTACATGAATTTTCATGTCCTAGAACCCCCCAACAAAATGGATTAGTTGAGCGAAGAAATAGAACACTACAAGAAGCCGCTAGGGCTATGCTCAACGAGTTTAAACTAGCAAACCAGTTCTGGGCAGAAGCAACTAGTACAGCCTGTTATATCCAAAATAGGGTTTTGATTAATAAGCGACACAACAAAACCCCCTATGAACTGTACTACCATAGACTCCCAAACCTACACTACCTAAGAGTCTTTGGATGCAAAGTCCATATCCTAAACACCAAAGACTATTTAGGAAAATTTCAATCCAAGTCAAACCCAGGCATTTTTCTAGGGTACTCAACCACAAGTAGAGCCTATAGAGTTTACAACAAACAAACTAAGAAAATTGAAGAAACAACAAACTTAATCTTCGATGAAGAAACCAATTCAACATCTAATAATCCAGACCCAATTTCATCAAACTCTGACCATGAAAATAATGAACAATTAATTGAATCCTTAAATGAACTAACCATTGAACCAATTAATGAATCAACTGAATCAAGTATCCAACCAACAGATGAACCAACCCAAAGAGTCGAATCAAATAGTGAACCACACCGACCAGCCGGACCTGAGGCTGAACCAAGCTCTAGAAGAACCAAGAAACCCAAACTCAGTCACCCAACTGATCAAATTGTGGGTGATCCAACTCTAGGAGTCAGGACTAGATCCTCCTATAGAAACCTTAGTCAAATAGCTATGATATCAAAAATTGAACCCAAAACTATAGATGAGACCCTACCTGACCCTGACTGGATCATAGCTATGCAAGAAGAATTAGCCCAATTTGAAAGGAACTAAGTCTGGGAACTAGTGCCTAAACCTGAAGGCAAATCCATCATAGATACTAAGTGGGTCTTTAGGAATAAACTAAATGATCAAGGAGAAATAGTCAGAAATAAAGCCCGCTTAGTAGCAAAGGGTTTCAGCCAAGTAGAGGGATTAGACTACGATGAAACATATGCCCCAGTAGCTAGACTTGAGTCAATTAGAATGTTGTTAGCCTTTGCATCCCATAAAGGATTTAAATTATATCAAATGGATGTAAAGTCAGCATTCTTAAATGGATTCATTAAAGAAGAAGTGTATGTAGGACAACCTCCAGGGTTTGAGGACTTAGACAAGCCTAACCATGTTTATAAACTAACCAAAGCATTATATGGGCTAAAACAAGCACCTAGGGCATGGTATGAACGGTTACCAACCTATTTAACATCCAAAGAATTTAAACAAGGCTAAATTGACTCAACCTTATTTATTAAAACCCTAGGAAAAGATATATTTATTGCCTAAATTTACGTAGATGATATAATCTTTGGTTCCACCAACACTAACTTCTTAAAAGAATTTGTCAAAATAATGGAAGAAGAATTCGAAATGAGCTTGGTTGGTGAGCTTACCTTTTTTCTAGGACTACAAATCAAACAAACTAGGGATGACAACTACGTTCATCAATTTAAATATGCTAAAGAGTTAATAAAGAAATTTAAAATGGATAACTCTAAAAGTATAAGTACCCCTATGGCCACTAATGTAAAAATAGATAGTGACCCTGATGGTAAACCAGTAGACCTTAAACTCTATAGGAGTATGATAGGTAGCCTACTGTACCTTACAGCCAGTAGACCTGATATTTTGTTTGCTGTAGGGATGTGTGCTAGATACCAAACCTGTGCTAAGGAAACACACTTAGCAGCCCTAAAAAGAATACTAAGATATGTAAAGGGCACCCTAGATGTAGGGATTTGATATTCTAGGACCTCCACTTTTGATTTGACAGGATACTCAGATTCTGACTATGCTGGCTGTAAATTAGATAGAAAGAGCACAAGTGGAAGCTGCCAACTGTTAGGTCAAAGTCTAGTTAGTTGGTGCAGCAGAAAACAACACTGTGTAGCTCTATCCACAACTGAAGCTGAGTATGTGGCCTTAGGAGAGTGTGTTGCTCAACTATTATGGATGATGCACACACTTAAGGACTTCCAACTCAACTACACCCAAACTCAAGTATTTATTGACAATATAAGTTCAATTAATTTAACTAAGAACCCAATCCAACACTCCAGAACCAAACACATAGAAGTCAAACATCATTTTGTTAGAGACCATGTAGCCAGGGGTGAAATAGTACTTAAGTATATTGACTCTAAATCCAACTTAGCTGATATATTCACAAAACCCTTACCTGAATCAGAGTTTAGTTCACTAAGAAGGCAGTTAGGATTGTGTTCTGTAGAATATGTTAAAAGTTTTCTTAAAATTGTTTTTAAAATAGAATTTAAAAAATTGCTTTACTCAATTTCAAAATCAGTTTTCATTTTTTTTCTTCGACTCAGTGTTATTTTTATTTAAAAACTACCCTTTTAAAAATTAGGGTTTTTTCGAAAATGGACCTAGCCTAGGCCCTAACCCTAGAACTGCATGCACCTACAGACTTAGAAGCCAGCATCTCACAAGCACCTTAGGGTACTTTTGATTGATAACCTAGAAAGGGTTGAGATGCTTAGGTCTTTGCCTTAATTCAAGATGCTTTAAGTCAGTGCATCTGCAGAAATTGGGGCACTAAATACAACTTATACAGCAATCAAGTTAAGTGTCAAGCTTAGAAAATCTAACTTGAACAGAAACACTTAACTTGACTAACCCTAGCAAAAACTACTATTTATAACAGTTAGTAAGTAGCTAATTGGGTTAGACAGGTCCCTACAGAGATAATTGACTGATTTAGTGCAATTGATTGATTTAGTGCAATTGATTGATTTAGTGTAAATCTAACTGATTCAGTACAGAAAATTATTTATTTTCTTTACTCATGCTATATTTATTTGTTTTGATATATGGCAAAGGGGGAGATAGAGATAGGAAAGGAAATTTTTTTATTTTTTCTAAATTTTTCCTTTATTCAAAAAGGTTCAAAATTTTGAGTTTTTTTAAGAAGTACTTAAAGTTTTCAAAGCTTAAATTTTTGTTTTTTTTGCTTTCAAAATTTTGCTAAGTACCTTCAAAACTCTTTACTCAAGCTTTCAAGATTCTGTTAAGTACTCTAGCTTAGAATTTTTTAAGCCTTCAAAATTTTGCAAAATACTCTAGCCTTTCAAAAGGTTCTTAATTAAGCTTGAGTTTGCAAAAGTTATTTTAAAAGCTTAAGTTTTTCAAAATTCTTAAGTACTGTATTTCAAAAACTACTTAAGCTTGTTATAACCTACCAGGTATTTAAGTTAACATTCTGAGTACTTTAAAACTTAAGACTTTAAAATTTTTTTTAAAAGTACTCAAATTATGATTTAATGTAAGTTACTTCTAAGTAACTAAAACTTAAGTTTTCAAAATACAAGTAAGTTTTTTCTCCCACGAACTTTTGAAAAATCTAGGGGGAGATTCCCTCCAGGGGAAGGGAACAAAAAATAAAACCTTGTTATGTTTTGCTTAAACTTAACTTTTTGAACTAGGGTTGCCATAAATCAAAAAGGGGGAGATTGTTGGTGCAGAAATGCACCTAAGTCAAACCTGTGTTTTGATAATGGCAACATAGGTCAAAAGTTAGGTCTGTCTTGTTTTCTAACAAGTTAATCAAGTGTGCAGGAAAAGCCCTAGCGAAGGACTGCTAGGCACTGGCGAAGGACTGCCAGCATCAAGCCCTAGCGAAGGATTGCTAGACACTGGCGAAGGACTGCCAGCACCAAAAGCCCTAGCGAAGGACTGCTAGGCAACTGGCGAAGGACTGCCAGTTCACAAGACCTGACAAAGGACAGTCAGGCAAAAGTCCAACCAAAGGAGCGGTTGGCATCAGGTAAACTCTCCTGAGAGGAGTAGGTGAGGACGCGTTCCCCGTTGAGGGAACAGTAGGCGTCGGTTCGACCTAGGACTCCATTTTGGAGACCAAAGTCAGAACCAAGACAGCTAAGGCTGTATAAAATAATAATTAATTATGTTATTGTGTTTTGGACTAACCCTTGATGCAGGACCGAAGGAACGTGTGTCTGCAACTCAGAGAGCCTCAAAGGAGTGAGGCAACAGCTCAGTAAGGCGCCCTCAAGGTAAACCAGAACCAAACGAAGCAAAATGGGCTTCAGCTGCTTACTGGGCAAGGCGCCCTCAGCAGCGAAGGCGCCTTCATCACTGAAGGCGCCCTCAGCAGCCAAGGCGCCTCCAGCTCAACACTGCGAAGCCTCAGCTTCATCCACAGCGAGATCTCTGCGCGGAAGAAGTCAGCGAAGGTGCCCTCTACGACCAATGCGCCCTCACGGTCAAACTTCATCCCTGTTCGAGCGGGATAAAAGTTGACCGAGCGATCTGCGGATCGCGTGACACGTGGCAGGGCGCCCTTGACGACCAGGGCGCCCCTGGGTGCTATAAATAGCACCCAACGCCCAAGCCTTCAACATGAACTTCGCTCCAACGCTTCAAAGTTCTTCTACGCTCGTGCCTTGCTCCGGAAAGGCCTCACCTCGAGCCGACGACGTCCCGCTGTCCCAAAAAGATTCGATACACTCCGGACGTCGGTAACGAAGAACTTAGTATTTTATTATTAATTCATTGCAATCTCTTTTGTAATTGAAATTATTTATAACCGATTTTGCGCGAATATAGAATTGCCCATAGTAAACGGTCAACGACCGTGGGCCTTGGAGTAGGAGTCGACACAGGCTCCGAACCAAGTAAAAACCTCTGTGTCTTTGTGCTGTGTTTCTTGTTATTAATTTCCGCTGCGTACCTACTCTTATTCTAATCCGAAAGTTTTTCGATATTCACCCCCCCTCTATCGGGCTCCTCGATCCAACAGGTTTTAGAGTAGAATTTCATGCTAAGAAATGTGTAATAAGGTAAAATGATTCAAACATTATCATATTAGAAGGGTTTAGAGAAGCAAACTTATATTATCTTGATCTATCTTATACTACTAACAATGTTGTTAAGTGTCTCATGTCTAAAGAAGAAGAAGGGTGGTTGTGGCACTGGAGACTTGGACATGTCAACATGAGGAGCATTGCAAGAGTGACCAAGGAAGAGTTGGTGAAGGGGCTACCAATGATCAAGTATGAGAAGACCAAGTTGTGTGATGCATGCCAAGAGGGTAAGCAATCAAAAGCATCACACAAAGGTAAAATTCTAATCACCACTTCCTTGCCTTTAGAACTTTTGCATATAGACTTGTTTGATTACCATAGTACTCCATCACTTATAGGGAGTAAGTATTGCCTAGTGATAGTAGATGACTTTTCTAGGTTTACTTGGGTCTATTTCTTGAAACATAAGGATGATACCCTAGATATCTTCATAGGATTTAGTAAAAGGGTAGAAAACGAAAAGAACATCAAAATAAACCAAATTAGGAGTGACCATGGTGGGGAGTTCCAAAACGCTAGTTTCACACAATTTTGTGTTGAAAATGGGTACAAGCATGAGTTTTCATGCCCAAGGACTCCTCAACAAAATGGGATAGTTGAGAGAAAAAACCGAGCCCTACAAGAAGCTGCTAGGACTATGCTTAATGCATATTCACTTCCTAGCTACTTTTGGGCCGAAGCGGTTAACACCGCTTGCTATATTCAAAATCGGATGTTGGTACATAGATTTCTAGGAAAGACACCTTTTGAATTGTGGAATGGAAGGGTACCTCAAGTCCACTATTTTAGGGTCTTTGGATGTAAAGTCTACATCTTGAACACCAAAGATGACCTAAGAAAATTTGAGTCAAAAGCCGATGAAGGAATTCTAGTAAGGTACTCATTGACTAGTAGGGGTTATAGAGTCTACAACAAGAGAACAAAAATGATTGAGGAGTCCTCAAATGTCAAATTTGATGAAACAACTAGTACCTACCCTAGAAAGGCTTCTATTGATAAGGATATAGAGGAGGTCCAACCCCTTGCCCAAAGAATCCAAGACCTACATTTGGAGGGCAATGATCAAGGGGGAGTGAGAAGTACCCTAGAGGATGAGGAAGAAGGAGTAAATGAGTCTATAACCTCTAGGCCCTTGAGACATCACCATGATCACCCTATTGATCAAATAGTGGGTGATGTCACTCAAGGAGTAAGGACTAGGTCCTAGTTTAGGGATCAAACAAGTCAAATAGCTCTTATTACCCAATTAGACCCCAAGTCCATTGATGAAGCATTGGGAGATGTTGATTGGGTCTTAGCCATGCAAGAAGAGCTAAATCAATTTGAGAGGAGTGATGTTTGGGAGTTAGTTCCTAGGCCCACTGATTGTACCATTGTAACAACAAGATGGGGTTTTTAGGAACAAACTAGACGACCAAGGTAAAATCACTAGGAACAAGGCTAGATTGGTAGCTAGGGGGTTTAACCAAGTTGAAGGATTAGATTATGATGAGACCTATGCCCCCGTAGCTAGGCTAGAATCAATTAGGATTCTACTAGCCTATGCCGCTCACATGGGTTTTAAACTCCACCAAATGGATGTGAAGTCGGCATTCCTAAATGGGATCATTAAGGAAGAGGTTTATGTAGAACAACCCCCCGGGTTTGAGGACCCCAACTATCCAATACATGTATTCAAATTAAGGAAAGCCTTATATGGATTGAAACAAGCTCCCCGGGCTTGGTATGAGAGGCTTTCCTCATTTCTAGTGTCTAAGGGGTTTAGGAGAGGAACAATTGACCCTACATAGTTCCTAAAATCTAAGGATAAGGATATATTTGTTGCCCAAGTCTATGTATACGATATCATTTTTGGGTCAACAAATAATGACTTCCTACAAGAATTCATCAAGTGCATGGAAGATGAATTTGAAATGAGTCTTGTAGGAGAGTTAACCTTTTTCTTAGGCCTTCAAGTTAAGTAAACTAATGAAGGTACACATGT
The DNA here is from genome assembly GCA_024364735.1 of Boesenbergia rotunda. NCBI lineage: Eukaryota > Viridiplantae > Streptophyta > Magnoliopsida > Zingiberales > Zingiberaceae > Boesenbergia > Boesenbergia rotunda. Next base: position 114,949 of record JAGFNQ010009464.1, read on the forward strand.
ATTTCAAACCAAATATGCTAAGGAGATGTTAAAGAAATTTGGTTTAGAAAATGCTAAGGAAGCATCTACACCCATAGGAACTAATGTGAAAATGGATAGTGACATTGAAGGAAAAATGGTAGACCCTAAACAATATAGGAGCATGATTGGTTACCTTCTATACCTAACTGCTAGTAGACCCGACATACTTTTTGCGGTAGGTATATATGTAAGGTACAAATCTTGTGCCAAAGAGTCCCATTTGGTAGTAGTCAAGAGGATCCTAAGGTATGTGAAAAGTACCCTCAATGTCGGACTTTGGTATCCTAGAACCCCTAGTGTTGATCTAATTGGATACACCGATTCAGACTATGCGGGGTGTAAGCTAGATAGGAAGAGTACAAGTGGAGGGTGTCAATTCCTTGCATCTTCCTTAGTTAGTTGGAGTAGTAGGAAACAACCATTCGTTGCCCTATCAACAACGGAAGCAAAATATGTGGCAATGGGTGGATGTGTGTCTCAACTCCTTTGGATCATGCACACCCTAGAAGATTATGAGCTACATTACACTAAGGTCAAAGTCTTGTGTGATAATGTAAGCACAATCAATTTAACTAATAATCCGGTTCACCATTCTAGGACAAAACACATTGAAGTGAAACATCACTTCATTAGAGACCATGTGACAAGGGGAGACATAGAATTATACTATGTTGAATCAAAGTCGAACCTAGCCGACATTTTTACCAAGCCTCTTCCCGAATCAGAGTTTACATCCTTAAGAAGAGGCCTTGGAATGTGTTTTGTGGAAGTATAAGATGAACTTGGAGACATTAGTTTTAAAAAAGGGCGCTTGATCCATTAGGGTGATACATTTGGCTCACTTGTGCTTGTGGCACATTGTTGAACCATTAAAAGTATCAAAATATCAAAACTAGACCAACTATGGGGGAGGCAAGTGTTTAATCAATAGACACCTTGCTAAAAATCATAGTTGGACATTTTAAAACTTTGATAACCATTTTATGTTCTACCGACTGTGCCATGTTTTTAAAAGTCATATATTTGCAAAATTGGTTTCAAAGTTTGATACAAAATGTAGTTGTTTTCAAAACTTTTAGATTTTTATCAAAAGTCATGCATGTTTGAAATTTTATATGGTTTTATATTTTTCCTTGATAGAGTATAACATTTCAAACATGTATGCAAAATTTTATAATTTTTGAAATTTTCTGGGAGTTTCTGAAATTCGACAGAAAAGCTGAAATTTTAGACTGATAGCGTATCAGTCGACTGCCCTATGGGCAGTCGACTGGCACAACTATTTTCAGCTGCTGTGAGAAATTTCAGAAATAAATTATTCTCATATATGATGCCATAGGTTTGGGTTACTCGAGGCAATCTTTTTGATGGTGTCAAAGGGGGAGAATGGGTGATTCAAGTTAGAATTTTAACTTGAAATGAATGGTTTAAGGTTTCTTTCTAACTTAGAATTTGAATGTCAAAATAGAGAAGACATGGATTAAGGGGGAGGTACCTCTTAGGTTATGATATGTCTTATATTTTAACATTGCTGTTGTTAAGTGGAAACCTAACTTGGATTTAGATTAGAATTGAAAATGGGGAGAAGACATAGATTAAGGGGGAGGTTGCCTCTTAGGGTTACTATGTCTTATACTTTTTCAATTGTTATCTATTGTTGTTGCTTTTGCTACTGCTATTTATCTCTAACTTAAACATATTGCCACACATCAAAAAGGGGGAGATTGTTGAGGCAATCGACCCTTAAATGATTGGAAGATCAGGGTTTTGATGTGTGGGCAAATAGGTTTAAAGTTAGAGTGTTATGTTGTATTTGATATGTGTGATTGAGTTTGCAGGACTTGGAGAATCACACTTAGTGGACATATCCGAGGGACGAGAGCCGAGGGAGGAGAGCTCCAAGGGCAAGCCGGGAAGTGGACTTCAAGGGCACACGTGAAGGGTGGCATGGAGGCAAGCCAAGGGAAGGCTTGCGTGCGCATCCGAGGGACGATAGCCAGAGGAAGAGGACTTCAAGGGGCGAACCAAGGGAGCAGACCTGAAGGCACACGCGAAGGAAAAGGTCCGGAGTGGCTGGAGCTGAGCTGGGAGGCAGGGCAGTCGACTGGCCCAAAGGCAGTCGACTGCCAAAACCCACAGAAAGTTCGCAGCTTCATACCAGTCGACTGGCCTTGGGGCAGTCGACTGGTATACCCCGAAACTAGCCGTTGGCTAGCTGTTTGCTAGCCGTTGGCTAGCCATTGGCCAGCATTTATTGCTGGGCCAGTCGACTGCCCTCGGGGCAGTTGACTGGTGTGGGGCTAGACAGACTGCGAATCTGTCCTTTTCACCTATAAAAGGAGCTCCTCGTTACACGTGCATGTACGGTTCCGTACAGTAACAAAGTGCTGCCAAATTGTAGAGTGATTTTTGCTTCCTCCATCATATTTCTGCATCTGTAAAGAGGAAGATTTTGCTGTAAAGGTTTCTCCACCTCAAGGAGACTTTTCGATAGTGAAAAGTGGTGCTCGCGGCGTGGATCCTTGGACTAGTCACCCATCTGGGTGGATACCAAGTAACTGATAAGTGTTAGCATTGTTTATTTCTTTTACATATTATTTCCGCTGCGCTAACAACTCTGTAGAGATTGGAACGATCCGAAAAAGTGCATTCACCCCCCCTCTGCACGCCTAGACAATCCTTCAGGAGTGACCATGGTGGGGAGTTCCAAAACGCAAATTTCACACAATTTTGTGTTGAAAATGGGTACAAGCATGAATTTTCATGCCCAAGGGCTCCTCAACAAAATGGGATAGTTGAGAGAAGAAACCGAGCCCTACAAGAAGCTGCTAGGACTATGCTTAATGCATATTCACTTCCTAGCTACTTTTGGGCCGAAGCGGTTAACACCGCTTGCTATATTCAAAATCGGATGTTGGTACATAGATTTCTAGGAAAGACACCTTTTGAATTGTGGAATGGAAGGGTACCTCAAGTCCACTATTTTAGGGTCTTTGGATGTAAAGTCTACATCTTAAACACCAAAGATGACCTAAGAAAATTTGAGTCAAAAGCCGATGAAGGAATTCTAGTAAGGTACTCATTGACTAGTAGGGGTTATAGAGTCTACAACAAGAGAACAAAAATGATTGAGGAGTCCTCAAATGTCAAATTTGATGAAACAACTAGTACCTACCCTAGAAAGGCTTCTATTGATAAGGATATAGAGGAGGTTCAACCCCTTGCCCAAAGAATCCAAGACCTACATTTGGAGGGCAATGATCAAGGGGGAGTGAGAAGTACCCTAGAGGATGAGGAAGAAGGAGTAAATGAGCCTATAACCTCTAGGCCCTTGAGACATCACCATGATTACCCTATTGATCAAATAGTGGGTGATGTCACTCAAGGAGTAAGGACTAGGTCCTACTTTATGGATCAAACAAGTCAAATAGCTCTTATTACCCAATTAGACCCCAAGTCCATTGATAAAGCATTGGGAGATGTTGATTGGGTCTTAGCCATGCAAGAAGAGCTAAATCAATTTGAGAGGAGTGATGTTTGGGAGTTAGTTCCTAGGCCCACTGATTGTACCATTGTAACAACAAGATGGGGTTTTTAGGAACAAACTAGACGACCAAGGTAAAATCACTAGGAACAAGGCTAGATTGGTAGCTAGGGGGTTTAACCAAGTTGAAGGACTGTATTATGATGAGACTTATGCCCCCGTAGCTAGGTTAGAATCAATTAGAATTCTATTAGCCTATGCCGCTCACATGGGTTTCACACTCCACCAAATGGATGTGAAGTTGGCATTCCTCAATGGGATCATTAAGGAAGAGGTTTATGTAGAACAACCCCCTGAGTTTGAGGACCCTAACTTTCTAAGACACATGTTCAAACTAAGAAAAGCCTTATATGGATTGAAACAAACTCCTCGGGCTTGGTATGAAAGGCTCTCTTCATTTCTAGTGTCTAAGGGGTTTAGGAGAGGAACAATTGACCCTACATTATTCCTAAAATCTAAGGATATGGACATATTTGTTGCCCAAGTCTATGTAGACGATATCATTTTTGGGTTAACAAATAATAACTTCCTACAAGAATTCATCAAGTGTATGGAAGATGAATTTGAGATGAGTCTTGTAGGAGAGTTAACCTTCTTCTTAGGCCTTCAAGTCAAGCAAACTAATGAAGGTACACATGCCTTTCAAACCAAATATGCTAAGGAGATGTTAAAGAAATTTGGTTTAGAAAATGCTAAGGTATCATCTACACCCATAGGAACCAATGTGAAAATGGATAGTGACATTGAAGGGAAAATGGTAGACTCTAAACAATATAGGAGCATGATTGGTAGCCTCCTATACCTAACCGCTAGTAGACCCGACATACTTTTTGCGGTAGGTATGTGTGCAAGATACCAATCTTGTGCAAAAGAGTCCCATTTGGTTGTAGTTAAGAGGATCTTAAGGTATGTGAAAGGGGCCCTCAATGTCGGACTTTGGTATCCTAGAACCCCTAGTGTTGACCTAATTGGATACATCGACTCGGATTATGTGGGTTGCAAGTTAGATAGGAAGAGTACAAGTGGAGGGTGTCAATTCCTTGGGTCTTTCTTAGTTAGTTGGAGTAGTAGGAAACAACCATGCATTGCCCTATCAACAACGGAGGCAGAATATGTGGCAATGGGTGGGTGTGTTTCCCAACTCCTTTGGATCATGCACACCTTAGAGGATTATGAGTTACATTACACCAAGGTCAAAGTCTTGTGTGATAATGTAGGTAAAATCAACCTAACTAAAAACCCGGTTCACCATTCTAGGACAAAACACATTGAAGTGAAACATCACTTCATTAGAGACCATGTGGCAAGGGGAGACATAGAACTACACTATGTTGAATCCAAGTCGAACCTAGCCGATATCTTTACCTAGCCTCTTCCGGAATCGAAGTTCACATCCTTAAAAAGAGGCCTTGGAATGTGTTTTGTGGAAGTATAGGATGAACTTGGAGATATTAGCTTTGAATAGGGGTGCTTGATCCATTAGGGTGATACATTTGGCTCACTTGTGCTTATGGCACATTGTTGAACCATTAAAAGTATCAATATATGAAAACTACACCAACTATGGGGAAGGCAAGTGTTTAATCAATGGACACTTTGCCCAAAGATCATAGTTGGATATTTTAAACTTTTGAAAATCATTTTATGTCTTACATACTTTGCCATGCTTTTAGAATTCATATGATTGCAAAATTGGTTTCAAAGTTTGATACAAAATGTAGTGGTTTTCAAAGATTTTGGATTTTTGTCAAAAGTCATGCATGTTTGAAATTTTATATGGTTTAATATTTTTCCATAATAGAGTATAACATTTCAAACATATATGCAAAATTTTACAATTTTTGGAATTTTTTGGAAGTTTCTGAAATTCGGCAGAAAAGATGAAAAATCAGACTGATGGAGTATCAGTTGACTGCCCCATGGGCAGTCGACTGACACGCCTGTTTTCTGCCACTGTGAGAAATTTCAGAAATTCCATATTCTCACATTTGATGCCATAGGATTTGGTTACTTGAGGCAATTATTTTGATGGTGTCAAAGGGGGAGAATGGGTGGTTTAAGTTAGAATTTTGACTTAAAATGGATGATTTTAGGTATTTTATCTAACTTAGAACTTGAATGCTTGAATGTTTAAAAATGGAGAAGACATGGATTAAGGGGGAGGTACCTCTTAGGTTCTGATATGTCTTATATTTCTAACATATTGTTGTTGTTAAGTGGAGACTTAACTTGGATTATGAGTAGAATTGAAAATGGGAAGAAGACATAGATTAAGGGGGAGGTTACCTCTTAGGGATGTCTTAATTTTTTAATTGTTATGTGTTGCTATTGCTATTGTGGTTGTTGTTTATCTCTAACTTAAACATATTGCCACACATCAAAAAGGGGGAGATTGTTGAGGCAATCGACCCTTAAATGATTGGAAGATCATGGTTTTGATGTGTGGGCGAATAGGTTTAAGGTTAGAGTGTTATGTTGTATTTGATGTGTGTGATTGAGTTTGTAGGACTTGGAGAATCACACATGGTGGACATATCCGAGGGACGAGAGCCGAGGGAGGAGAGCTCCAAGGGCAAGCCGGGAAGTGGACTTCAAGGGTACACGTGAAGGTTGGCATGGAGGCACGCCAAGGGAAGGCTTGCGTGCGCATCCGAGGGACGATAGCCAGAGGAAGAGGACTTCAAGGGGCGAGCCAAGGGAGCAGACCTGAAGGCACACGCGAAGGAGAAGGTCCGGAGTGGCTGGAACTAAGCTGGGAGGCAGGGCAGTCGACTGGCCTGGAGGCAGTCGACTGCCAAAACCCACAGAAAGTTCGCAGCTTCATACCAGTCGACTGGCCTTGGGGCAGTCGACTGGTATACCCCGAAACTAGCCGTTGGCTAGCTGTTGGCCAACAATTAATGCTGGGCCAGTCGACTGCCCTTGGGGCAGTCGACTGGTGCGGGGCTGGATAGACTGCGAGTCTGTCCTTTTCACCTATAAAAGGAGCACCTTTTTGCACATGTACGGTACGGTTCCATACAGTAACGAGGTGCTGCCCAACTGAAAAGTGTTCTTGCTTCCTCTCACTCATTCTACTTCATTCTGTAAAGAGGAAGATCGCAGTTGTAAAGGTTTCTCCACCTGAAGGAGATTTTCATAGTGAAAGTGGTGCTCGTGGCGTGGATCCTTGGATTAGTCACCCATCTGGGTGGATACCAAGTAAAATACTTTTGTTAGCATTGTATCAAATTTCTTTGCATATTATTTCCGCTGCGCTAACAACTCTGTAGAGATCAAAACGTGAAAATGTGCATTCACCCCCTCTCTGCACGCCTTAGACGATCCATCAAGGACTATTCATACCAATAGTCACATGAGAAAGTCTATGACACTCATATGACAATCTATGAAACTTTCTCATGACAGGTCATTCAGTACACATTCTCCAATGTATACCCATGTGCCAACTTGATATCACATATCCATGACTTGTGAGCTCAAGTCATCAGTTGACCTACATGCTAGTCTCCATGCATTAATATTGTCCCTGAATATTAATGCTTGACTAGGAATAATTTAGTGTAGTGTTCTCTACATTATCTCAATATTGATTCAATCAATCGATAAGAACCTACTACACAAGGACATTATTACACTTAGTCATTCGACACAGAATACAAAGTAAATATAATAACCAAACATGCCTTTATTAATGATAGAATATGATACAAAATGTCCCTAGTCAATCATCACATAATTGGCTCTAGGGCTCCTACTAATAGAGGATGCCCAAGATGAGAAGACCTAGTCGTGGTGCCGAGGATGATCGAATAGGAGGAGCATAAACTCCTACCATCTTGTGGTGCCGAGGATGCCCGAGATGAGTAGGCCTGACGGTGGTATCGAGGATGCCCGACCAGGAGGAGTTGAAGATCCTACCATCTCATGGTGCCGAGGATGCCCGAGACGAGTAGACCTGGCCGAGGTGCTGAGGATCCCCGGTCAGGAATAGGCGAAGATCTTACCATCTCGTGATGTCGAGGATGCCCGAGGTGTGTGGACCTGGTCATGGTGCCGAGGATGCCCGACTAGGAGTAGCCTAAATCTCTACCGTCTCGTGGTGCCGAGGATGCCCGGCCAGGAACAGGTGAAGCCCCTACCATCTCGTGGTGTCGAGGATGCCCAAGATGTGTGGACCTGGTTGTGGTGCCGAGGATGCCCGACCAGGAGTAGCCTAAACCTCTACCGTCTCGTGGTGCCGAGGATGCTCGAGATGAGTAGACCTAGTCGTGGTGCCGATGATGCTCGACCAGGAGCAGGAGAAGATCTTACCATCTCATGGCGCCGAGGATGCTCGAGATGTGTGGACCTGGTCGCGGTGCCGAGGACGCCCGACCGGAAGTAACCTAATCCGTTACCATCTCGTGGTGCCGAGGATGCTCGAGATTAATACACTTGGGCGAGATGCCGACGATGCCTGACCAGGAGTAGTCGAAGCCCTTACCATCTCGGGGCGCCGAGGATGCCCGAGATGAGTAGACCGGGCCATCATATTGAGGAAGCACTGTCGGGAACAACCCGGATCTATACCATCCGGAGGTGCTGACGACACCCAGGATATATTGGCCTGGACGAAGTGTTAAATAGGACAATTCCTATCCTTGCCCGAGCAGGCGAATAGGAACGCATTAAGTACTCGTCCCTCTCCTGATCTTAGACTTCACGCGAGTTGAGGAGCTTATACGGGAGAAGGTGCGGAGAGCGACACACAACATACGGGAAATTCATGAGATAAAAGACAAAAATATTTCATTCAGAGTCGAAAATTACATAGGAGTACATTCATTCAAGAAAGAGACAGAAGACAGATACATTTTATTCAAATTTGGAATACATTCCACAAAGTACAGAAGATAAAAAGAAAAAGATACAGAAGACGAATAAAGGGCAGAAGAAAAATACATTTCATTCACAAACTTGGAGCACAGAAGAAAATAGTACAAAAGTATTTCATTCAAAATTGTGGATTACATCTGAGGTACATTCAAAAGCAAAAAATACAAGAGAAAAAATATATAAATATAAAAGACAGCACAGGTTTGGGAAGAGCCACTATAGTTCTTTGTCCTTAGCCGGGTGCTCATCCCAAACCTGGCTGACGATCATAAAGCTCAGGTCCACCTCCGGCTTCAACACTTTTGCTCTCTAGAGTTGCTGGATGGCACCGTTAAAGCTCTGTTTCCGGCACTTTAGGACATGTCCAACTAAGATGTCGCCAAATTCGTCAGATTGGAGGAACCTGGCCTTGAATTCTACCTCGACCTCTACTTACCGGGACTCTTCGTCAGCTTTGTATTTTTGCAGTTCTTCTAAAGCTGCGTCCCACCCAGTCTTCAGCTCGGCCGCCTCGGAGGATAGCGGATCCCGATCCGCCTGGACCTCCTGGAGCTACTCTGCACTCGCCCGGAGCTACGACTGGTTCTGCTACAAGTCCTCTTGAAGGAGGCGGGCATCCTTTGACAGCTTTGCCTCCCGTTCCTCAAAGCGCTCCTTCTCGTGAGCTAATGGCTCACCTCATTAGTAAGGGTCTTCGCCAGCTCGGATAGGAGGTGCTCTCGGTGGTGAGAGCTGTGCAAAGAGGACTCAGAGGTTAGCATGGAGTCCATGTAGTGCTCCACCTTAATCCGAAGACTCCTGCTGACCTTTACCTGCATTATACCTTCCTCGCGAGCCCGGAAGGCCTCTACCTCTAATCCAGCTACCTGTTGGCACAGGGCATCGGTCTCCTGCTCGAAGGATAGGTGGCTACCCAAGGCAACCTAACACGACTTGCCACAACAAATAACAGGGTTAGAAAAGTAAATGATGGTAAAGGGAAAACACCAGACCTTTACCTTGAGCAGTGACTTGTGAAAACTGGCGATTGGCCTAGCTGACGTGCCGGTGGTCCTCCCTCTCCTAGCTTTGTGGCTCCTCGGAGAAGACGTGCCTTGAGCGGCAGAGGGATTGGACGTTGGGTGCTTCAGGGGGCACTTTAGAGGGCCTCGGGATATCGTCCTCTGTGATGGATGCTCCCCCAGAAGGATGACCCTCAGCCGAGGCCTCCTTCAGCTCCATTGGTCGAGGGCCCAGGGAGGCGGCTGATAACTAGCATTTCATGTCGTTTTATTTGCTCATTTAATTAGCATTTTTTATCCTCTCGTACGCTTAAACCATGTTTATACCATATTTTACGATTAGGATTTATTTTTGGAGCTCATTATAATTTCTTCTAAATTTTGGTATTATTTCATGATTTTTGTAGGGAATTAAAGATTGGACCTTGAACCGAAGACTTGGCTGAACCCAAATGCTAGGTTAAACATAGAGCTGGCCCGACCAGCTGGGCAGCCGAACAGCTGGGCAGCCTAACAGTTGGGTCAAACAAAAGCTGAAGCTGAAGCTGGGCTAAGGCTGAGCGAACCCAAATGCTGGGCTGAGGCTGAGCGAACCGAAATGCTGGGCTGAAGCTGGGCCAAACATAAGGAGGGTAGAGACGCGAAGGAAGGGGCAGACGGGGGGTCTCCAACTCGACTCATCCTCTCCACCCTCACCGCCGGTCGGCCCTCACTCCACCTTCCATCTCCTTCACCACCGCCGACCGGATCATCTCCACTTCCTCTCATCTCACGCCATCATCGGCCGGCTACCTATCCTTCCACCCCTCTCAATTCCGATCAGCAAGGAAGCGAGAGGAACCCTAGACAACACCCGCCGACTTTCTATCCAGCTCTCTCTCAGGTGGAGGGAGGGCAGGATTGGGAGGCGATCATCCACCTTCACCGCCGACGATCCACTTCTTCACAGCTTTTCCTTCACAGCTTTGGCTCCATTTCTGTTTTTTCTTGTTCACAGCAGCAACTTCTCCATCACAACAAATTTGGCAGCAGCTCCTTCAACCAGTTGATTGGTTTGCTTCCTCAGATTTGGTTGTTATGTATTGATTGTTGGATGTTTATGTGTTTTTGAGTGAATGATTGTATTTGGTGGATCTTTCCCATTTCAAATTGCACGTACTTAATGCAATTTAGAGCATGCATATCTTGTGTTTGGTTAAATGCCGCTTAGAATAATACTTTCAATTGTGATGTTTCTTAGTTGCTTAGCTTTTATTTTATATTGCTTTTCCCATTGCTTTAAGTTTTGTGTCTTCATTTTCATGCAATTAAGTTAGGTTAGATTAGATTTCTTTAATGCTGTAGGTTTTGTTCCATGTTTAGTTTTGTTGATGCTTAATTTCAAGTTGTCCTTTTCTTTTCTGCAATTGTAGTTAGGTTAATTTAGATTTCTTTACCTGCATTGTCTTTCATTAATTAGAACTAGATTTCATACTTGCTTTGCTATTTCTTTTCGTAGTCTTAACGTTCAAATCTAAACCCCAGTTTAATATCTAAAACCCAAAAGCAATAACATACGATCCTAAGGTTTATCATGTATCAACTACATTCGTTGGGAGACGACTCGAGTTACTCTATGCTACATTAGTTTAGAGGAGTTCGATACTTTAATTGTATTTGATACTCATGGTATGACATGCAGATATCAAATTTGGCGTTGTTGCCGGGGAATGTAGTGGTGTTTGATAATTTTAGGATTGTTTCCCTATTTTTCATGTGCTTTAATGTTCATACATTCGTGTGTTTGATATCATATGCTCCTGAGTCTTCTAATCTTGTTTATTAGTGTTTCAGTGTAAGACCAGGATTATTCTTTCAGTTCAACATGGATTTCTACTCTCAACCATTTGGAGGCCTCAATGAATATCACAATTCGGAAATTGGGGGAGTAGAACTCATATGCACTAATTGTGGTAGTCCATCTCATCAGCTGTTATATGCCACCTTATCCAAAAGACTGCTAGATTTTCTCAAGAACCCCTGCATTCCCAACATCAATATCAAGATTACCAGCAACCAAATTGTCAGTTTCAACCTCAATTTCAACAATTTCAGCAAAACTTTCAGCCAAGTCAACCTCTTCAATAATTTCAGCAGCCTTATAATAATTTTCAGCAAAACCAACCTTTCAATCAGCTACAACAACAATTTCAACCACAATTCTAAAATTTTCAACAAGGATACAACTCTAATCAACCATGTTTTCAACCATACAATCAGAGTTTTCAGCCTCCACAATTTCAGCCTTCACCACAACAATTTCAACCTCAAACTCAGAATTTCCAGGGCTACAATTCTCAACAATTCCAACCAAGTTCCCAGGCCACTTTTCAGCAATTTACACAGCAATTTCAACCTTATAATCAGCCCCAACAACCGTATTCTCAGAATTCACAACCTAGTCATAATTTTGAGCAACCTAATGCTACGTGTTAAGTTTGACAGGAGTCCTATATTCATCAAGAAGACTTTGAGGATTCTAGAGAGCTTAAGGCTCAACAACAAAGGCTGGAGGAGATGTTACAACATCTCTTGCAACAACAAAAATATGATTCTCCTCTTAAAGATTGTGAAAGACGCCTTGGACAATTGGTTAATCAAATGAATCAAATGCAAGCCCAAATATCAGGACAATTATCTTCTCAAGCTACTCTTAATTCTGAGGGGCATGATTGTGAACTAACTTTGAGGAATAAGGAAGTTGTTTCAAGTTTAAACATTCCAAGGGTTGAAATTCATGAAAAAATGTTAGCATCTTATTTTCCACTTCAAAACAGCCCTGGAATTGATTTCACATCAGTTGGTTGTGACCCTAGTGCAATCTTAAGGCCTTCTTCAGATTTTAGCTCAGATAAGGTTGAAGATGCAGTAGAGACAGAGGCATTGGAGGAGATTGACAGTAAAACTTGTGACAACCTTGAATTCAAATCTGATGCTCTACAGGACCCTTCTCATCTTTTACTTTGTGATGATATTGTAATTGTTGGTCCTAATTTTTCTAATATGGTTGTTGCAGATATGGCTGATGAAGCATGCATTGCAGATGAATCCACAGGTATAGGGGATTGTACTGAGCCCCAGGGACCACCAACATTGCTTGATATATTAGAAGATTCAGAGGATAAGTCTGAAAGTGTAGGGACTTGCATGGTGAAAGCAAGAATCCAAGAATCACCTTTCTTAGTTGAATGCCCACCAGAACCTGAGCCTGAAATGGAGCTTGTACTGGACCAGGAGGAAGCAATAGTCACATCTACTCTTGTAGAATCTCCAGGTATTCTTCAGCATGATGAGGTAAGTATTCCTCCTATTGCTTCAGAAAAATCCATAGAGGTACCAAAAATTGATTTTGTTGAATGTGTTGAATGTGAAGTAATTCTTGATACATCCTGTGTGGACCTTGACTGTGAAAAATTCATTGTGGCACCAAGTGTTGATTCGAATGGTTGTGATGAATTTCTTAATACCTCCTATGTAGAAACTATTTGTGAAAATTCTACAGATGTACATAAGGTTGATTTTGTTGAATGCGATACATCTCCTGACCCATCTTATGTAAAAACTGATTGTGAAAAACCCATAGAGGTACCTTAGGTTGATTTCATTGGCTATGATGCAATTCTTGATAAATCATATGTGGAGAATGTTTGTGAAAAATTCATAGAGGTACCCAAAATTGATTTCATTGGATGTGATGCATATCTGGATACATTTCATACAGAAACTGATTGTATTTCATTTCTTTCTTACCCTGCATGCATGAGGGAGGTATTGCATGGTTTTGCAGGGTCCCGAAGGCTTCTGGAGTGGGTGCTCCATCTAAACAGACTCCAACCTCCCGGAAGGACTTCCAACAAGCATCAAGAGGGAGGAGTAGATCTTACTTTAACTCAGAGCACTCCACTTCTAAAATGGATGTTGTACCAAAATCGTCTCCGGCCGCCTGAACATTTTTCTGTGAAGTTCAAGTGTGGGGGAGCAGTGCACCATGACATTGATCCAATGAAGAATGTTCTTTCGACTACCCAAACCCCACCACCACCGGGATGGATGTTACTTCTTAACCGACTCCAACCGCCAGGAATAAAGGGGAGTTTGTTCTTTTTCTTTCCTTTTATTATTTTTCTTTATGTTTATACTCGCATGTTTGTTTGCTTTTATACTTTGCATTCATGTTTTGCTTCCTCATTCTGCATTTTGTTTGGTCTTGAATAAACCTTGCTTGATTTCTAGTTGTATCTCCCTATATGTCCCTTTATTGTGCTTTGAGAATTATAAAAGATGGTTAAGTCTGACTATCGATTTTTGGTTTCCTTGGTATGCTTGGGGACATTAATTGCATTTAGTCATTTGTTGTGGTGATGGACTCTATCTTGATAGATTGAGCATGACATTTTATTGTTCACCTAGTGAGGATATTGCCATATTTATCCTTAATCCTCTTATGTGTGATAGCATTTGTGATACTTGACACTCTAGAACTTGCTTTGATTCTTTTTGAAATTACAATAGCATAAACTTACATCAATATGATGGAGGCAACTTTTCTTGTTAAACTCTTAGTTTTTCCTCTCCTTTGTTATTGTTACTAGTGAGCATTTCACCTATTGCTTTCATATTTCATTGTCTCTCCTTTGTCAGATCTTCTCATTGTCATTATATTCTTACTGTCATATCTTTGTTAGCTTATTCATTCCTTGAGCATGCTATGAGAGCATAGGGTGATTGCATGATGAGTACATTTTTATTTGTTTATTATTAGCCTCTATTATTGTGAGTTTGAGATGTTATCATGCTTTGTTACATTGTCTAAGGCAAGTTTTAAGTGTGGGGGGAAGACAAGTGTGTATGGACGAATGCTTGTTGAAAAAAAATCTCTCTGTGAAAAGAAAAAAAATGAGAAATGAAAAAAAAGTGAAAAAAAGAAGTAAAAAAAAACAGAAAAGAAAAGAATGAAAAATTAAAGAGAGTGAAAAAAATTCTCAAGCATTCGGGATTTTTGTTAGTGATGAACAAGAAGGAATATTTTCTTGATGTATACTCATTTGATATTATCATTGAGAGAAATTCAAGAGTTAAGTTATTGATACATACATGCATTTTTAGAGGTGTTGTAAGTGGTTGTTATGTATTGTATTGAGAATGTGCAAGGAGAACTTTGAGTGTTGGATGCTTGGTTGAGTTTTTATTTTGGCATATCGTTTGATTGTATACGTCATGTTAATTACCCCAATGCTCTCATATTCTTTGTGATCTCCTTTGTTATCTACCCTTCTTGTTCCCTTGTTAGCACATGGTTTCATCATTAGTCCTTGAAAAGTCCTCTTGATTTGTGTACTTATGTTATAGTAGTGGAGAAGTAGAAAATAAGCAAGCATATGGTAGTGTAATGTCATGAATGCTTTGAGAGAACTCCACTTTCATATTTGTTATTTTTGTGAGCATCAGTGCATATATCTATCTTGTGAGGTTGTTGTCATGTTTAATTTATTTAAGTTGATGAAATTACTATGTCTTTTGACTTATGTGAGATTTGGAACCATAAATACATGGATTCTTGAAACTTGATGATCCTAAGTAACCTTCTTTTATTATTTTTAAAGTATCGATAGGGGATGTAATGTTTGGGAGATATTTTGTTTTCTTTTAGTTTTGTTTGCTTGCTCGAGATGTGCAAGAATTAAGTGTGGGGGTGTGACAACTAGCATTTCATGTCGTTTTATTTGCTCATTTAATTAGCATTTTTTATCCTCTCGTACGCTTAAACCATGTTTATACCATATTTTAAGATTAGGATTTATTTTTGGAGCTCATTATAATTTCCTCTAAATTTTGGTATTATTTCATGATTTTTGTAGGGAATTAAAGATTGAACCTTGAACCGAAGACTTGGCTGAACCCAAATGCTAGGTCAAATATAGAGCTGGCCCGACTAGCTGGGCAGCCGAACAGCTGGGCAGCCGAACAGTTGGGTCAAACAAAAGCTGAAGCTGAAGCTGGGCTGAGGCTGAGCGAACCCAAATGCTGGGCTGAGGCTGAGCGAATCGAAATGCTGAGCTGAAGCCGGGCCAAATATAAGGAGGGCAGAGACGCGAAGGAAGGGGCAGACGGGGGGTCCCCAACTCGACTCATCCTCTCCACCCTCACCGCCGGTCGACCCTCACTCCACCATCCATCTCCTTCACCACCGCCGGCCGAATCATCTCCACTTCCTCTCATCTCATGCCACCATCGGCCGGCTACCTATCCTTCCACCCTCTTAATTTTGATCGGCAAGGAAGCGAGAGGAACCCTAGAGAGCACCTGTCGACTTTCTATCTAGCTCTCTCTCGGGTGGAGGGAGGGTAGGATTGGGAGGCAATCATCCACCTGTTAGTGATATGAGAGAAGTGTCCTAAGGCAATCGCCTTATGATTGTAATCATTTATTTTAATAAATGAATATTCACTATTTGAGTATACATGTTTGTGTATTTGATTGAGATCTTAAACTCATTTAATGAATGTCCGCAATACAGTTCACAGCATGAGAGAATTTGTGATGAATTCACAACTAGTGATTATCTCTACATGTGCAATTGTGAAGTATTGAAATTATCCCTAGTCGATGAATTGATAAATACGGACACTATCAATTCTGTTGAGACTAGCATGGGTTATTCTCTAATCAGCTGATTCTCAATGGCTGGTGACATTGAGATGTCCGGAGATAAACATGAATGCTAGTTAAGGGAACTAGTTCATTGGAGTGACTGCTGTAGAACTTCATATGGTAGTCTACATATAGATATGTCAGTGAAGTTCTTACTGCAGCTTAAGTGCGATGTTCCTTTGACTTGCGGTGTTCAAGTCATCTTGGTCATGGAGACTTATACTTTGACATTTTAAGCAAGCATCTCCAAGGAGGTGTGGACCCAGGATGATTGGGTATATGCCGAAGTGCTCGAAGATGTTTGAACAACCTACAAAGGATTCACCACTCCTTGCGAGGAGATGTATACCCGAGGCCTATCGTCGGATTGTTACTCGAAGCCTCTGGCCAGAGCATGACATGTTCAGAGTATGAATCTCTTAAATACATGAGAGTAATTAGAATCCGTAGGACGAGAAAACGTTACATGGGCTAGGTGTGACGTAGTCAGCCTAGTGGGGACTGACACACATAGACCATGTCCTGAACCAAGTGGGTATAAGATGGTGAAGGGAATGAGGCACGATTTATTATAGCTGCTGAAGGGTTTCAGAATTGTTTCTGAGGTCAACCATTGATCTTTCGATTAATTGGAGATCATGATGTACTACTAGGTACCACTCATGATCGTTCTATAATTGATTAATTATAGACGACCAACATAAATCGAAAGTCTATTTAGTCACACGCACTACGAGTAATCCGAGGGATTTAAAACGAGTTGAAAATTGGATTTTTCAATCAAGAGAGATTAGGTTTGGTTGAGCCAAACGATAAGTCGAATCTGAATTTTTCAGAGACGCATCGGAAGCGTAAAATGGCTAAGTCTTTTGAAGACTTAATAGATGAATTAAATAAGTTTAATTCATTGGGGCGTGGCTTGGATGGGCCGGCCAAAGAGGGCCTCCATCCTCTTTGCTTGGCCGGCCACAACAAAGGGAGAGAACCAAGTTTTTGGATCAATTTATAAAATAAACCAAGTGTGATTTGTTTTATAATAAACCAAGGTTTGGTTTATTTCTTCATGGAAATTAAAATGAACCATGGATTGGTTTATTTTATAAAATCAATCATGGATTGATTTACCATGATAAGGAAATTTATTCCATAGGAGAGAAGAGACTTGATTGATTTTTATCATGAATTAAAATATAATTTTAACCATGATATAAAATCAAACTTGGCATGATGGAATAAGTTATTCCATATTTGAGAGGCTTGATGGTTGAGAGGCTACTATATATAAAGGACCCAAGGCAAGACTTGAAAAATAATGGAAGAGATGAAAGCATAGGCTCTCTCCCTCTCTTTCTCACCTTCTCTTCTCCCCTTCATGCCGTGCGCCAACCAGCCCCAAGAAGGAGCACCAGCTGGCCGCCCCTGCCCTTTCCCTGCCGACCACCACCTGCTGCCGGAGAAGGATGCTCCGGCTATCTCTTGGCCGGAAGAAGGTGCTGCCGGAATTAGAGTTTGCCGCAAGGATCTTTTTGCTGCAAGCCTCTTCTTTTGCTTCGCCGGAATTTTGATTCCGGCCATCCTTTTGTGGTTAGTCTTCCGACTTCTCTCTTTGTTTTTCTTGTCACGTTCTCAGAGAATCTAGTAGTTCTCGAGAACACGAAACTCGTGGCTTTGCGAAGTCATCCCGAAGATACTCGGCGTGGACGCGAATAGAGGCGAAGCTTCCAAGGGACGCTTACGGTTGGATCTCGTCCCTTCCTTCGAGTTACGCGAGGTAATACGTAAATTAGTTTACGTTTCTGTAAAATTTTAAATATATGATCATGTCTACACAAGATAAAATTGCATGCTTAGATGTGTGGTTAAATAATTTGAGAAATTATTTATGCTAAACCTTCCGCTGTACGTAATTAATTTTAAAATTACGAACCCGCATGCATGTCAACATGCACCCGATCCCAACAGTGGTATTAGAGCGAGGTTTGTGTTCGACATAATCATATAATTGTTTTTGCGGAAAGCTTTGTCATGATGTCAATTTTGGAAAATTTTCCAATTATGGAAACTTTCCAATTATGGTAAATTTTCGATTTAGGAATTTCAAAGTTTGGAAATCCTCATGAAATTTTGCAAACTTTTGAAATATCTCTGTTTTGAAATTTTATGATAATTGTGAAAAACTTACCATTTTAGAAACTTTCCAATTTTAGAAATTTCCCATTTTGAAAATTTTCCAATTTTGGAAATACGTAAGTTTTCTTTGTACCAGAAACTTACAATTATTCTGAAAACCTTTTATTTTCGGAAACTTTCCATTTTTGGAAAGTTCGCAATTTTGGGCACTTTCTTTCAAGAAAGTCTAGACAAATTATGGGAATATTAATTGGCATTTAAATTCATAATTGGAAATTAAATTATTTACAAAATTCTTTATTTTGGATTGAGCCTCAGGGAGCCGTCCAATTAAAGTTAGTTGTTATAATTAAATTTCCTAAATTGGATTTAAGCTGTCAAATGTTTAATTTGGATTGGGCCTCGGGGAGCCGTCCAAATTAAGTTATTGATATTAATTTTTCATAAATAAAATATGTGATCAAATCTTGGAAATTTATGAGGTGATTCTCAAAATATAATTTCCTTATTTGATTTATGAGGTGATGCTCTTACATATTATTGTCTCCAAAATTAATTAGGAAAATTATTTCCTTTATAGTATATTTCCTTAAATAAGATTTTCATGAAAATAATATGTGGTTGAATTAATGGAATCTGTCTCTTAATTTAATAAGATTTGATTTAGAGAAATCAAAGTCTTAAACATATTAATTCTGAAATTGATTATGATAATTTAGGAAATTGTTTCCCAAAAACAATTCCTTGAATAAAGTATGAAATTAAAATTAGGAAATCCGGTTCCTAATTTAATTAATGAGACTTGATAAATTAAGTCACATACATACTTTATTAAGGAAATCGTTAGAACATGACATAATTACATGTCATGAATGTGCACAAAAGAAAAGGATGAGACCCAAAACCCCTTACAAAATATTAAGGCCAACACCTTCCATTAATATGGTTAGAATCGGAGTTTTGTTTCTCGTTTGGGTTGATGGACACATCCATGCCCGGCTTGAACCTCAACATGTTCAAACCATGGAATTAGTTTATGATTAATGTAGTTGGAGTTAGAGGTCAATCCTTAGTTTTGGTTGTTGGACACATCCAAGCCTGACTAAACGGTTGAATGAGCTCCAACCATGTTAAAACTATTTCTTGATTAATGGGTCAGCCTTAAGCTTGGAGCATCGATTTGTTGTGCCACAGCCAAGGTCTTTGTAAAGAGAGGTGCAGTTGGGTGCTATGTATATTGTTGTATACTTGTTAATGAGTTAACAACCCAATGATTTATGCAAACATTCAATTAGTTGATAGCATAATATGATAGTTACATATGTATAATATGTAATCGGTATAATTACCTACCTTCATAGCTAAGAATAACTTGATGGACTTTAGCTATGGTTGTTCTTATCTATGGTTGGATATCAACCTATTTGGAGATGTTCCTATGATCTCCCGAATTGATAAAAAGGGTTATTCAATTCGAAAAATAAATATGATTTAATTAATGTATATTGATGCATTCTTTATCATTCTTATCACATAAGCTCAATTTGTATGTAGCGACCCGACCTCTTACTGTCTTCAGACGGATCGTTACTTTACTCTACTTCTCAACTCTTATACATGACTAAAGAAAATTGCGGAAATCTTTTTTTTTTCTTTTAAATTCTGCTAACAATTATATTCTAACTTAAGCAATCATGTATATTAATACCATGTCATACTCTCTTCTCAATCCCATAGCCAAAACCCATCGAAAAACAGCCTTACCTTATTAAACAGCCTGTATCAGTCGACTGATGACGTCATCAGTCGACTGATACGGCTGAAATCTGTTTTACAGATTTCGGCCCTTGCTTTTTAAGCCCACCATTCCTTCAATTTCGAGCCAAATAAGATCATGACACCATTTCTATACTCTATACCAATTTTCTAAACAGTTTAGCCAATCGAAATGAATCCATAAACTTAAAATTAGGACTTTTACGCAAGAAAACAAACTACAAAAGTTGTTTGAACTTTAACACTAAGGTTTGTGCCAAACTTTACTTCTAACCATTCAAACTCATCATGCAAGGTTCTATAACTTTGCTAAAGCATTATGAAATATGAATGCAACTTTTCTAAACATATTTAAGCAATAAAACTTAGTTCAAAGAGAATTTGATACTATCTTGGCACATGCGTCTATTTTCTAACAATGTATCAATATCTCCATCTATTCACATTTCTACTCATCCAATGCAAGCATAAGATTATATAAGCTAATTGAAATGACATGGAAACTTTACTCTAAGCAATTGAGCATGTAAAACTATCCAAACTTAAATGTTTACTAACTCCATAAACAAGAACTTAAAATCTGAATAAACTATAACATTGTAGTTTGAATAGTTAAATTGTCTTGTCTCGAAGATCTCTCCATGATCAGCCACCACACACACTCTACTCAGCACCGCCTCGTCGTCTTCCTTCAGAATTGCTTGCCTTTACCTTTATCTGCAATAAGAGGAAATGCATCTATAAGCAAAAAGCTTAGTAAGTACTATCTAGCTCACAAAAACTCGAAATATGCAAACATGCTTCTAGAACGATATGAAAATCATATGAGATACTGATATGCTTGAAAGAAAACTAAACTAAACATGTATAACTCAAAACATGCATACTCAAGCAATAAATAATCTCAATCTACTTTTCTTGGCTCAACTTGAAACTTTAGCTATTCTTTATCTTTTGAAAACTTTTTGTATTTTCGAAAACTTTGCTAAAGCATATACTTGAAAATACTAATCACTTGGATCCACTGAAGACGTAAGTACCATCTGAATGCGCGTTCCCTAAAAGGTTGGGGTAGCGAGCCACAATCCTAATAGAGCAGACCTTGGTCTACCAGGGCCAAGACCTTGGAATTGGACACCTGGATTTCTTTAACGACGCCCTTGGACGCCGGGTACTGGCCTTATAAAATAAAATAGCTTTTCTTTCTTTTCTTTCTTATCTGTAAATGCCTTGGCATTTTCTGGAGCACCTTGCGTGCTAAAA